>VMDR010001759.1:0-112425 GCA_007922815.1 Macrotus californicus
ATTAGTGTTAGCTTTTTAAAATGTGTGATTTGTTGTGATTTATTTTCTGATTCAAAATAAATATTTTCTTTTGTACCTCATTTGGTATTAGTAACTCTATATCTTTTTTCTTACAGAGGGACTCTCAAACTGTATAAACTTCAGGTCTCACAAAACTGGGATTCAGAGGCCTGAGCTAGCTATTTTCAAAGCTCTATTAGGCAAAGATGGTTTGTTTCATATGGTGCCCAGGGCTAGAACTTTAATTAATGGTAGGAGCTCCAGGAGGACAGATTTCAGGTCAATGTCAGAAAAAATATTTTAATATTCAAAGCCTTCCAAAAATGAAGAGGGAAGCTGTGGGGAGTAGTGAGTTCCATGACAGTGGAGCTATTTAAGTGCAAGTTTCAAACATTTGGCATGGCTGTTGTGTGTGGGCCCAAGCTTGGAAGGCTGGTTGGGTGTAATGAGCTTTCAGATATGCTTTGAGTCAGAGTCTGTGCTTCTTCCTGTCCGTGTGTACCCTCGGACCTCTCCTTGTGTCCCCAGCTTTGCTCTTACAATGGAATCTCAGGGAGTGGTGAGACAGAGCAGAGTAATGAGGGTGGAAAACAAGGAACACAGCAAACAACAACGATCTTTTTATGAAGAGGAACCAAAGGCTCAGAAGTGAGATTAATGGCATGGCAGACTCAGCAGCTGAGAGGGAATCCACAGCAGACAGTTTCTAAAAACACCTTCTACAAGCTTCCCAAAGACCTAATCACGTCCTCAGGGAAAGGCCCAGTTTCTCACTAACGGTGGAGGCAGTTGCTTTGCCATTAACCTTTTCAAGGGGTCACTTCCACACCATGAGCTCCACATGCCACCCAGAAAATGTAACTGAACATCAGTTTTGCTTTTCCTCTTGCTTAACTGTTCTAAATGTCCTTGAACTGCATTTCTCCACCAGGCTTAATTTTATGGATTGTGGATTACATTTACTGCTCAGCACTTCTTGCTCAACCCTGGACAATCGCGGACCTACTGAGTTGTTAACTCACGTGGTCAGCATTAATGTCTGAGACTAGTTGTACCAAATGACTGTAGCATAGCGCGATTAACACCTGGCCTCACGCATCCCCATGAAATCAGCACTTCGGTTCTTCTTTTTCACCCAGCGGAAACCCAAGAGGAATGCATGAGTAATGACTTGGGTTAACTGTGCTCACCTTCAAACAGTTTAAATTTGTACACCAGTCTTACTAGCTATCTTGGAAAATTGTGTTGGAAAGCTGCAGGGTGGCCACTTTTCTCATCTTATGGGCTAGTTGTAGAACTCCAGGTAAAGATGCGACGTCTTCATAGACCATGGAAATTCAGTAGGTTATCACTGACTTTTTTCCCATTAGCTCCATTTTTCACCCCCCACTAGCTCGAGTCACTTGGTTAGGAGAATTCCCAAAATTTGTGGTGGAAGCTACAAAAAGCTTTTGAATGAGAGAATTTTAAAGTTGAAGGGAACCTTAAAAGTCATTTATTATTTTCCTTGCTCGGTCTGAAACATCTTCTCAAATAAAGGTGACTAGAACCTGCTGCAGGTATGACCTACAGCCTAAGCCACCATATCT
The DNA here is from genome assembly GCA_007922815.1 of Macrotus californicus. Lineage (NCBI taxonomy): Eukaryota > Metazoa > Chordata > Mammalia > Chiroptera > Phyllostomidae > Macrotus > Macrotus californicus. The sequence continues at coordinate 1,590 of VMDR010001759.1, forward strand.
ACCGACCCATCAGGACGAACACTCCACTCCTGTCGGACGAATGAGCTCAGGAGAGTGGAGAGCAGTGAGTCTAACTCCTCTCTGAAGGTCAGCTGAAGTCATTACTACACATCAGGGCTGATAACTTCGTCAACTTTCCCAGGTCTTTTTCTCAATTTGTCAGCCCCCTTCAGTGCAGACTGTTGTTCTGTGTGAGTCTGACATGTGTCGGGATGTCCAGGTTAACAGTGTCTGTGATTCTGTCTGCTGCCGGGAGTGGGGAGAAAATTCTGAAATGTCCTCTCCTGGTTCACTCAACCATCCCTCCCACTCCTCCCATGAAAGGGAGGTTGACAAATTCCCTGATATCAAAACCAGCTGTCAGGACAACGTAGGGTAATAGCTGTCCTTGTCAAATGCACCAATTAATTCAGCTGACTGTCAATGCTAGGATAATTGATAGACTCCACAATCTGGCTGAGTAATGAAAGTCAAAGGCATTACTAAGTCCTAACAGGTCTGTAGGAACTGGGCCTGCCAAAAGGGGACCAATGAAGCTCTGCAAAAACTACAACTTGACTTTTAAAAGTGTGTGTGTAGATGGGGATGGGGAGGAAGGCTCCCTGATCAACTGTATCTGTTACTATATGACCAGTTCCCAGAAATATTACCAGAACGTACTCAAAAGAAAATATAGCAAGTAAGTACTCTCCTGGTTTACTCAATGGTTTGTTTGCACATGGACAACTCACTGCTTGGGAATGCCACTTAAGATTCACATTGCCAGAACCTCTCTGCACATCTTGCTCACTTTGCCAGAAGTAGAAAATAGAAATCTGGATCAACAGAAGCCTAGCCAAAAAACTTGGTAGGAAATATCCTATACTTTTTACGACAGGACAAGCCAATGACTACCATGCAATGAGAACACTCTCATGGCTAGAGATTTTTGCTGAACATACGATGATATGACATAAAACATTGTGAAATTCTTGGGTGACAGTCCCACTTAGAGAGTCCTGGCAGGGAAGATAAGAACAATGTAATCTGGTAGTCTCCCTAGTTCTGGCAGAGTGCCTAAGAAAGCAAAGGGTCATTTCTAAGGAGGTTTTTGCTAAGAGGGGGCAAGTAAGTACAATAGCTCTAAGCAGGCAAGATGTTGAATATACGGGCCCTAAGATCTATTCCTGTGAATGAGTTTGAACTCTGGTCTGTGCATTTTAACTTTGCCACTTGTTTCTTACACTAATTCATACTGTTTGCTGAACAGGGACCAGCCTCAGCCCAAAGGTAATGGTAATAACAGTAATTTATTGAGCACTTACTATGATGTTCAGGCAATTTGCTTAGATTTCATATACACTATCTCATTTGATTCTCACAGCAACCTTATGAAGTAGATGTAGTGAATGAGCATTTCTAATGTGCACAGACTTCCAGCCTAACAAAAAGACACTGTGATTTCCATCTCAACTTTCTCCCTATTCTTCCCTGGCAAAGAGGAAGGATTCTTTCTTGCTAATGAATGGGCTACACACTAATCTAATTAATAAGATACTTATAGGGAGAGGAGGAGAAGGGTGGAAGAATACCTTGTCAACGGTCATGGTTTACTTTTACGTGAGGTTTACTTTTTCAGGAGTATCTGAGCAGAGAGGCTTGGAGCAGCTTCAGGGAGTAGTTTAAGTGGGAGGGAAAGGGTAAGGATTGAATAAATATTGCCATAAACCAAGTATTTAAATCCTCTATAGTGTCTTTGAAGGATGCCAGCAAAAAATTGGAATATCCTTTCAACTACATTTGGGCTGTTGAAATCAGGGCTTATTATATGTGACATGACTCTGAGATAGAACTATATGATCTCTGAGTTCATTAGGGTTAGGGCATAAATATTACCCATGGAAAGACAAGGATATTGGAATTTAAAGAAATAACATAATTCACCCAAAGCCTTCAGCACATTTGGGAACTGTGATCTAGCAGCACAGATGAAACTACCCCTTTCTACATTCCTTCTCGTGCTATTCTGGAACAGTCCCATATTCAATGATTTTACTTGGCCAATTGCAGCTATTTCCCTCATAGCCTGAACTCAGAATTTAACTGCTTTTCTCTCAGTAATAATAATACTTTTACACATTGGGTACTTACTGTGTGACAGGCTATGCCAAATACTTGACTTGCATTTTCTCACATAATTCCCTAAAGTACGGATCATCTCCGATAGACAGAAGGGAAAATGAAGCTTCAGGAGATTAAATAACTTACTCAAGACTGCACACACAGCTCATAGATAGCCCAGTTCCAAGGAGAAACCAGCCCTGCCTAACTGCAGGCCTTTATTCCCTCTTCTGCTTCAGGAGCGTTGTGATGCTCCAGGTAAATGCAAATCGTTACTCTTGGGAGGGGGAGGGTATTGAAACTCGCCCAGAAACACTCTAGGTGTCCTCGAACCTTGGCCTGCTTTCTTTCTGATCATTTGAGTTGCCCGTTGGTCTAAAACGGCCACATCATTTGAATAAACTGCGTGCAGAGGAGGGAAATGTCTGGCGGGGATCTGGCCCTGGGGGATTTACCTTTCTTGGAGGAGCCTGATAGATAAGCAGGGATTTGTGTAGGCAGGCAGTCTTCAACTTGGATTTGTCAGGAGCAGGAAGACTTGATTTTCTCCTGTGGTAATGCGAGGCTTGGAGTGAGTTCAGTGTAATGTTTGTTCACCTTGACTGTGATCTTTCAAATCATGGCCATGTTTCTTAAGCCACCCACCTAAGACAACACAGGCATGGGTTTGAGTAGTGTTCCAATGGAAATAGTCTTACTTGAAAAGCAAAACATTTTTCTTCCATTCTACTTCATGTTGAGTGAAGTTATTTAATGAGAAAAAAAGATGCAAAGAGAGAAAGGAAACACGTGGGAAGAAAAAGAGGAAGAAAGGTCCTGTCTTGATTTTTGCCCCAAGGACTGTGACTACAACATCTAATGGGATGGAGGTCCCACAGTACCAGGGAAAGGCAGATATTGGGTATTCAGTGAAGTCGTCCTTCTTCTTCTCACCCACCACTTCAATTCAGGAGGTTTTAATTTAATTTCATCTCACTTTGTTTTTACATGGGCCAACTGAAGCTGTCATGTTCGGGAGCTAAATGTGTTGTCTTGTGTAGGCGTCACATCCATCAATTAATGTTTCTGCCTTCTGTGCTACAGGAATTATCTCCACATTCATCTTGATGAATTTTACTCTCTACCTCATTACCCAGGCTAGATACAGCAGAGACTTGTCATGTTCAATGGCGACCCTCTTACACACATTCGGATTCTTTTGAATGCACACACGCCTGTTTATAGAGGCCTATGAACATCTCATTGACTATTTTTGCATTAAAAACACTGAAATTACAACTGCCATACAAGTCCCTTGTAAAATAAAATCAAACATTATAGAAGTGTTATTTAAAAAGTGAAAGCCCTTGAATAGAATTTCTTTTCACTGCACTATCGGGAATCAAATTACACTGTATTTATACTGTGTTTTGATTTTTTAACCTACTTTTTTTTTCCAAATCTGAATACACAGTAGTGAAATGGACATTAATAACTTAACACAGTCCCAGTGCACAGGGGTCATGTAATTGTATATCCTTGATGTCAGCAAACAGGAATTTTTCCTCTTTTGATTCTGCTTCTACTGAATAATGTTACGTAGTGAGTTTGGGAATGAATAGCCAAGTGTGTTCACAACGTGTGTAAAGTATGAGAAAGCAGGTATAGAAATAAAATGCCTCTTATTTGTACTGTTAGGGATTTTGTGTGTGGATTAGATAATGATACCTAGCCTGGTGTTTATGGAAGACCCTGTTTGTTCAACTGCATCTGACTCTCTCTCAACCATGTTCAGCAGACCCATGTTCTTTTCAGAGGAGGTATCACCCTACACACACGATGGCAAGGAAACTGAGCCCTGAGGGAATAAACATTTTGTCTAAGTTTGCACTGCTAATCAGAAGCAGAGCCATAACCAAACTTTACCTTCCTTGATTGCTAATTCTATGTATTTCCTACCAGATCTCAGAATCACAAGTATTTATAACAAAATGAAAGACATACCAGTAAGCTTTGTATGCATCTCTGTGTAATACTCCCCTTAGCTTTCCAACATAGGAGATAAGAGTCACTTATATTTTTGCTTTTTTTTTTTATCCAAGGGCATGCTTATTGATTTTAGAAAGAGGGGAAGGGACAAAGAGAGAGAGGGAGAGAAACACCAATATGCAAGGGAAGCATCGATCAGTTGCCTCCTGTATGTGCCCCAACCAGAACGAAGCCCACAACCCAGGCAGTGACCTGAGCAGATAGATATTGGGCTTTACCAGATGATGCTCCAACCAAGTCTGAGCCACATGGGCCAGGGCCTTTTTGTTTATTAGGCAACTATCTCATGGGCATCTATTAATATCATATCGTATAAGAAGAAATGGTCAAGGCAAAGTTTTGCAGTGCATGTGTAAGGGACAGGGTCTTAGGAAAAACAGCAACAGACTTGGTAGCCAGTTCCAAAGACAGTCATGTATAATCTCTTGCTAATCTCTAATCTTAAACTCCTACAGTTGCTCTAGGTATTAGCTTAGCTATAGCAAAAGCCCCAAGCCCAGAGGGATTGCAGTGTCAATATAGCTTCCCTTCATGGGACCTTGTCCTCAACACGGGCCTTTCTTGGGCTTCTTGTTTACATTGTTTCTAGGGGTGGTCTCTGTGGCTCAGTCTCCTACGGTCCTGGCTTTCTGACTACATGGTAAGTGTTGGCATTTGTGTTGACGGATGCTGTTCTGGCTCTGCAGGCAAGTGCAGTGTTACTGAACACGGTAGCCAGAAGGCCCTTCCCAACATATGATCAAATAATGTCTTTGGACTACTTAAAACTTTCCACTGTCTTCCTATGGGAATTCGAATGAAATTCTAAATTGAAATTTGCTAAGAGAGCAGAACTTACATGTTCTCACCTATATATATATATATATATATATATATATAAAGATATGAGGTGATGAGTATGTGAATTACTTAGATGGGAGGAATCCTTTCACACTGTAAACATAATATCAAATCATCAGGATGCACACTTTAAATATTTTACAATTTTATGTGTCGATTATACATCAATAAGCTAAAAAAAAAAAAAGAATGAAACCCTAAGTCTTATCAGGGCCTGCAAGGACTGGTGACTTGGCACTTGCCTCATACCCTGCCCTCTCTCCTCACCCACTATGCTCTGACCGCACTGGCCTTATTTTCTGCCTCTTTGTTACTGGAAGCTCTGCACTAGCCGGCCACTGTGCCTGGGCACTTTTCTCCCAGATCTTCACGTGGCTGATCATTCTCATCACTTACATCTTCTCTCACATTTTTCTCATCGCAGACCCTACCCCGCCCTGCCAGTCTACCTCTAGCCTATTACATGGGTATTTTCTTCATCAGGTTTATCACAATTTGAAATAGTAAATTTACATTTTACTTTCTTTCATCCCCAAAGAAATATGAGTTGCACAGGGGCAAGGACTTTTAAACTACCATTTACTGCTGTTTCCCCAAAGCATAGACTAGTGCCTGGCTCATAGTAGGAGCTCAAAATTTGACTTGAATAAATGAACAGAGCAGAATTTAGACAAATTTCATGAACTTCAGTAACTGATATGATTTCAATCTTTTTCAATTTATTGAGACTTGTTTTGTATCCTAACATGTGATCTCTCCTAGAAAATGTTTCATATACACTTAAAAAGAATGTATATTCTGCTGCTTTGGGGTGAAAGGCTATGAAGGTATTAATTAAATCCTTCTGATCCATTGTGTCATTTAAGGCCACCATTTCTCTGTTGATTTTCTGTCTGGAAGATCTATCCACTGATGTCAACGGGATGTTAAAATCCCTACTATGATTGTATTACTTACTGTATTACTGTCATTCTCTCCCTTTGTATCTATCAAGATTTGCTTTACACATGTAGGTGCTCCTACATGGGGTGTGTAAATGTTTACAAAGATTATATCCTCTTGTTAGATTGCTCCTTTTATCATTATATAGTGTCCTTTTTGTCTCTTACTATAGCCCTTGTTTTAAAGTCTATTTTATCAGACAAGTATTGCTACCCCAGCTTTTTTTCTTTCCATTTGCATGAAATATCTTTTCCCATCCCTTTCTTTACTTTTAGTCCATGTAGGTCTTCATTCTGAGGTGGGTCTCTTGTAAACAGCATATATATGGGCATTGTTTTCTTATTGTTGGTAATTCTTGCTCATGCTCATACCAGTAGGGTCATTATAAAAGACATACCAATAAATGCATTTACCAGTCACATATAACAACAGTAAAAATAATCATCATTATCATCCTCATCATCACTTATTGAGCAGGTGCTCCATGTTGGACACTACATGCACCCTTCTCACATTCATTTCTAACTGTCACCGTAGCTCTGCAAAGAAAGTGTTAGAACCCATGTTTTTGTGGCCATGAATTTATTATGTCTCAAACGTATTTGCAGGCTCCCATGTTCCTTTCAGCGTGCTTATCAATGCTTATTAATAAACTCCTCTGAGCGGATACCCTGCCAGGGACTGAGCACAAAAGAGGCTCTCACTGGAGGGATAGGAAATGAGAGTGGCCTCAGTGCTGCTGACCACATGGAACTAGAGAGACGCTGTCTCCCTGCTCTGCTCCAACCACAAAGGGAACGGATCTGAGCAATGGACTGCGGAGGGTGTGGGAATGACCCCCATCGTAACCACAGTTAATTCCCTGTTTGGGGAGCTTGCTAAGCATGCCAGGTTTGGGGGATTTTGCAATGCGCAATCCTATCTCCTTTCTTGTTTCATCAGGGGCCCATCTGCAACAGACATTTCCATGGTGCCCCCCTTCTTTACAGCCCCCCTGCACTCCACTGCACTCCAGGGCACTCCACCCTGTGAGAGCAAGTACTCAGTCAGACCTGGCCCTTTCAGAGTTTAAAGGTGGGGGCCAATGAGGAGGGGCAGCCATGTCGAGTCCTTGGCAGATGCCCGAAATTGATGTGGGAGAAGAAGGTGGGAGCGGGGTTATGCCCAGCTGGAAGCCGCCCGTAATTTAACACTTGCAGATGGAGACTGAGGGTGATATGATACCCCCAGCTGTCTGCCACTGCCGCCGTTAAGGCCCCCCTCGGCTGCCTGGGACTCAGGATGCTTTGAGAAGGGCCTGGTGCGGGTGGGGGTGGTCTAATAAAGCAGCTGGTCTATTAGAAGATAAGCTTTGTGGAGAATCACACAATCATTCCGAATCCCCCTAATCCCAAACTTTATTGCCCTAGATAATAAGCTTTGGTGGCAATGCTCCATTGAAATATGGAATTGTCTGCAGGCTGGAGGCACCTGCTGTGTCACTCAGCTTTGGGCCGGCAACTGCCATGCACAATTCAGGGGCAGGTGCACCTTGCCTGCCTCAGCTCCCAGAGGGACAGGGGACAGCCAAGGGGGTCGGCCATGCTCCCATGGAGGACTCCAAATACTCTGTGCCCAGGAAGCCTGACTAGAGCCTGAGAATGCTCTTTCTGCAACTTGTGCATTGCCTGTTTTGAGAACTTGGGAGACAAGGAGGAGGAAGGAACATGTGCCTGTTGGGGATGCTGAGGCTTAGAGACCAGTTCTGTCTGCAGACCTCAATGGTCAAGAACTGTTGGATCTCTCCCTTCTTCCAACTCCTTCTTGCAGCTGCCTAGGGCCATCTTCTCACAGGCTGTTTCCTCTTCCTGCAGGCTCCTCCCCTGTCCCCTTACCTGCATGTCTACCTGGAGAGTTTCCCTGTCCCCTCATTTGTGATGCCTCCATGCCCCAACGAAGCAGATTTATGTGTCTTCCCTTATGTGCCTCTCTAGTATTTGATTCGTGTCAGGATCCTAGCCCACATGACATTAATTAATCAAATCATCAATTAGTGGCTTTTATGCCTGTCTCCTCCCCTAGACTAGGAAGTCTTTGAGAGCAAGAGCCATATCTGATTTATTGTTTTGTCCACAGTATCTTGAAAATGCCCAAGATTTACCTCCCTCAAAAAAGACTAGAAGCATCCTAAATACAAATAGAATGGGAATCCTAAGTGGTCCCTGAAAATAATGAGGCAGATCTACACATAGTCACAGGGAATGAAGTTCAAAGCATATTTTTAAGTGAAAATATTGCAAAGTGCCAAACACTGTAAGAATGTTATCTTATGTCAAGGCAGATGATAATGGTAGTAATAGCTGCCTCTGGGCAGGGTACTTGGAGGGGGGTTATGACAGGTAGAAGGGACAGTTCTCTTACACTCTTACAACCCCTTTGAAAAACGGAACCCTTTAGCATGTGTGAATATTACCTTCTAAAAAGGTGGAAACAAATGCACTTGCAGGAATTTGTTGAGTGGAGGCACAAGCAGTTTGTGGTCGGGTTTCTTGGTCTTACTCCTCATATGCATTGTCCAGACGTGATCTAGAACAATGGGATGTGTCCGCCCAACTGCATTTGCAACAAGTAAAGGAAATGGATCACATGAGTTCTTAATTTGTCAGTTACCACCAGTCATCTGAGAAGCAAAGGATGAGAAGCCTGAATGGAGCAATGCAAGCGTGCCTGAGATGCTTTGGGAAGGCCCTGATGCTACCTGCTCCTGAATGGACAACTATGAGAGGGAAGAAACCAAAGGGGCATTTACTGAACCTCAGTTTGAAGAGTAATACATCTGGCATGAAATATCTGTAAAGAAAACTGTCAGCTTTTCCTAATCGTTCTGGTTAGGATAAAAATATTTAAATTCCCTGTATTAACATATTCTTTCCCAGTTCTCCCTCCCTCAACTATAGCTACATCTAAAGATGCCCTTTCTAGAAGGTCTGCCCTCCCTCAGATGAACATGACCTAAGTTGTTCAGCTCCCTCTCTTGGTGTATTGATTACGTCCCCATTCCCATAAACCATCTCTCTGCACCTCTCCAGGGTACTGACTGCACTAGATTAAATTAAGAGCAATCTTGGCTTCTAATACAACCTTTCCACCAAGCAGTTGCCTTGCAGGTGCAACTCATGAGTTTCATTTATGATCATAATGGCCTCTGGTGAGGCTGACCCCTTCCTCTAACAGAGCCTTTAGTTATATAGACTGGATTTGGGATCCTTGATTAAGGTTGGGTGTATTCCCCAGTCCAAGGGATGGAATATGAGAACAGACATAGCACGTGTAGTCACCCTCAGAACCCGACTGAAAGCTCCATTTGGGCAGAGGTCTCTAATCCTCATCTTTGAAAGTGGCATCCTGGGGATTGCTTATCCTCTGGGGGGTAATGTGGCAATGAGTTCTTTACGGCCCTTCTGCTAAGCTTCTGTGTGATGTTGGCTTCTATGTTTTAATAAAATATGTGACTGTGGTCCTGATTCTGATGGGCAGGAATTCAGGAACTCCCTGCATCCTTTCCTCAGGTGGGATTTAGGTTTAAAATAATTCTCAATTAGCTAATGAAGAATTCAATAATTCTTAATGGCTTCACTTATGTGTCCCATCATTTACTGTGACTCCACAATCCTCTGTTTCTCTAGAAAGTTCCCTACTGCTTTCCTATGGCCTGTCTGCTGAATTTAGTTGCCTTGAACTGAGCAAAGAGCCTCTGAGAGGCTGAGGCAGGAGTTCGCCTTTTTGGTAACTGACTTGAGTAGAGAGGATGCCCTTAGTTTGAGAAAATCCACAGCTAATCTCCCTAAGGATGGGATAGTACAATATAGCAAGAGTTTGGGACATCAGAGTAGAGCCAAATGGTCAAGTAGACATACCTCCCAGATCCATCAGCACCCAAAATGCCCAAGCTACTCAAAATCGTCATGGGCCCCAGATCACCCACCGTTTGGAAAGAGCATCCTAGATTATGTATTCAAGCATAACACTCTACATTAGGCATATTTTGTATAAAAGTGCTGAAATGCAAACAACTAGTTGGCATGCTATTATATTTGCAGACATTGAATTAATATTTATTAATTTTGATTGTCAGCATTCTTTGAAAACACTGGACAATAGTTTCCCAGATCTCAAACACTGTCACAGTCTGGGTGCCCTGCCTTCGCTGCCCAGAGGATGAAAAGGCCCTGAAACCACACTTGTTCTCTGCAGGGGTTTATGGCGACACAGGCAGGATTCAGAGCACGTCGTTTTCACTGACTGCATTGTGGCGGCCTCTGAGGTGTTCCAGAGAGGTGTGTCAGCCAGTGATGCACCTTCATTGCTCGGCACTTCAAAGGAACACTGTTTCAGTTGGTCTTTGCTGTATAACAGACCATCCCAAAAGTGTGGCTTAAAACAATGATTGTTCTTTTTCACGATTCTGTGAACTGGATCCAATTTTGCTCTGCCAGTTTTGCCCGGGTTCACTCAAGCAGCTGCATTCAGGTGGAGGATCAGCTAGGCTCAAAGGTTGAGATGGTGCCATGTGTGGGAGGGGATGCTGGCTGTTGGCTGGGGTGCCTCTCTGCTCTCCCATTTGATCTCTCATCTTCCAGGGTAAACTACCTCAGCTTCCTTATATGGTGGCCTTTGGGCAGCATTTGTGGAGTGTGGAAGTACATTGCTCAGAGCAAGTCACAACACCAGCCCAGCTTCAGGAGGGTGGAGAAATAGACCCTGTTCCTGGATGAGAAGGATGAGGAATTACAGTGCAAAGGGGCCTGGCCGCTGAGATGGAGGGAATTGGCAGTCATTAAACAACATACCGCAGCCACACCATAGATGGACTGCAGGTCCAAGGCGTGAGGGCGAGGGAAGTGTCTACAGCCTTCAAAGAAGCTGGAGCACTGGGTCTGAACCACAGGCCCTGTGGCTTTACGTCCCCCCCACCCCCTTTATAAAGTGGCTTGCCTGTTGTGGGTGGCTGAGCAGCATTTTGACTGAGCAGCTTGAGAGGCAAAGGCTAAAGAGGCCCTGGTCTCTCATATGGTTGGTCATTTTGTCCTTTCTCTTGTATAGCCCATCCACTCTGTAGTGAGCTGTCCCCCACCAAGGAAATCTGGGACAGCTGCTTGCTTTATTAGTCATTAAGGAATAAACCAACATTGTCCCGAAATGGTAGCATAGGTAAGAGTTGGCTCTCAGATCAAAATGCCTGGGTTTGAATCCAGACTCCATTACATACTGGCTCTAATATTTATATGAATAAGAAACATAAACTCTTTAAGCCCAACCTTCCTTCTCTGTAAAGTAGGATAATTATTTTATCTGTTAAAAATTGTTAATCATGTGTGTCTTTTTATATGTGGATTCAATGGGATGATGCCTTTTTTTGCTTGAATATCATTTTGTTAGGCATTTGTTAAGTCTTAAATATTAGTTCTCATTATTCTCCAAAGACACAAAAGTCAAACCAAAGCAAGTTGTCTGAAATGAATATCTTAACATGTATTTATAGAGTACCAGCACAGAAAGAACAAAGAAACTCCCCCCTCCCCAGGGACCCTGATATTTGAAGTCCTGTCGCTGTGCTTTAATGTGGGCTGGGGAGCAGTGTGAAAATGCTCTGCATTTTGTGGTCAGGCCAACCTGGGTGCTAGTCCTGGCTCTGTGAGTTATGGACGGTGTAATTTTGAGCAAAATACTTACTTAAGCCTCAGTTTCCTCATCTGCAAAGTGCTCATAATAGCATCACATATAATTACTTCAAAGGAGTAGATGTGAAAATTAGGGTAACTTATGTGAAACACCAGGCATACAGCAGGTATTCAAAACACAGTCGCTCTCTTACCTCCACTTCCTGAATCTCTAATTCCCCACTTGCGTTCAAATAACAAATTCCACAATGTTTTTTGAGCACTGGCATGTAGAAGATGTTGACTGATTTCACTCCCACAGGTTTTTGTTTGATTTGGGGTCTTTGCCAGGAGCCACAAAAATAAGCCTCCCGTCTCTTGAAATATCAAATATATTTTTGTCCTTATTGACTGTTCTCACTGTTCCGTCTCTTTAAGGAAAAGGCCCTGAACAGGCTGTTCACCTCATTAATACTAAGGGCTGTAAGTTTTCCAGTTCTAGTGAACTCTGCATGACCCTCACAGACAATAATTGCTTTAACATAGGGTTAGGTAATAGCAACAAACTTGTCTAAATATAAGCCAGGGCTTAAAATACAACTTAACCTGGGAGATTTAAGTAGGTAAAGAAGATGGCTTCTCTCTGGAATTGCTTCTTGATTAATCACCCCATCTGAGGCCACTGGAAAAATGACAGTTTTCAAACAGGGCTTTAAATGTCTCCCGCTCTACTTTTCCACACTGGCAGGAAGCCAGTCCCTGTAAGCCATTGGTTCTTAAAGGGGACAAATTCCCTTGGATTTTCTGAGTTACACAGCTCAGGAAGAGAGTGGGATAGTTAGGGACTGACTGATGAGAGAAGAATTCATTCTCCTCATTTAAGTTTTGATGATTTTCAAGATAAACTCAAGGGGCAGCCATTGAGTCTAGAGAAGAAGCAATATCTGGGGAAGAAGGGTACTTTTTCAGTTGTGCTCAGGGCTTAAGGAAAACAGGCTTCATGACGCCCATTAGCTTATTTCCAGTCACATTAATCCAATATCTTGCCATCTCCACTTGGGTCTAGGTCTTAGTCTGCCCTCTGCCCCTCCTATGGGTCTCTGTCAACCCTAGGGTTTTTCCCAGCCACCACTTCTCTGAACATCCATGCCTTTATCTGGGAGCCTTCAACTTGCAGCCAATCAGGAGATCATCTCCCATTTATATGTAATTGTTTCTTTTTCTCAGATCTGGGCTAGTCTTACCTCTCCTCCATACCTGCTGGGCATCCACAGCATCACTGAAAGATATCAGTGGCCAGTCTCCTTCCCTGTGGCCTTACTACGGACAAGCTGATTTCTGCTTTTCCCACACCCTGGACATCGTCTCTGTGGTCTTTAGTTGACTTTGGTTTTATCATCTAGGACTAAAGCATGCCTCCAACTGATGGGATTTTTAGATGCGAGTTCCTTCTTGGCCTTGAGTAAGAGATTTTTCTTAGCCAACAAAGGTTTCTTCTTGACCTTAAACCAAAGTGAGCTTTGTATAGAGATATGCTGGCTAAGTGGTTCTCACATTGTGCTCTCATCCGCATCCTAGGTTTCTGCGAAAGATCCTCTAGGCATCTCCCACTGGGTTTCAACAAGAGTGGTTCTACTCTGACCAGACTTGTGTACAATCCTGGCGTCCTGCCTAAGATTGCCCTTTGTGTCTGCAACATTCATCCCAAGGTATTTGCATGCCTTTCTCCTCCTCTTTGTGTCTGAGGTTCAATTGTTTGCCACAACCACCCTGTATAAAATGGCAACACAACATCCTCAAATTCCCTATTTCTCTTACCATATAGTATTTATACCATGTGATACACCATTTAGTCATTATTTATGGTGATTCAAGCTCCGAGTTTGTGTTCTGTTTGGTACTTCATTCCCTGCTCCTAAAATGATGTGGACACAGGAACTACTAAATAAACATTTTTCCAATAAATAAAAAATATTATAGTTACAGATAGAGTCCTAGAATTCTAGGATATTTAATGTCTTATCTATCATAAAGCAGAATGATTTCTTGATGGAATTCTTTTTTCTTTCTTTATATTTTATACTATTTAACAAAATTAACATATAGTCAATTTGACTTTTTTTTGGCACGAGGCTCTGTGAGTTTTAGCACATGTATAGATTTGTGTGACCACCACCACCACAGTCAGGGTGAAGTTCTATCATCCCCCCAAAACTCTCCCACGCTGCCCCTTTGTAGTCAAACATCACCCCTTTTCAACCCGTGTACTAGCTTTGTCTTTTTGATAGTTTCATGTAAATAGAATGATCCAGAATGAAATCTTTTGAGACTGTCTTCTTTCACTGCCTTTCTTATCCTTGAGATTTGTCTATGTTTTTGTGTGTTTTAATGGTTTGTTCCTTTTTATTCCCAAGTAGCATTCCATTGTATGGACATACCACAGTTTGTTTATCTATTTACCCGCTTAAGAACATTTGAGTTGTATTAAGTTTTTGGTGAGTATGAGAAGGGATGCTATAAACATTTGTCTACAGGTCTTTGTGTGAACCTAAGTTACCACTGTTTAGGGTAAATACCCAGGTGTGGGATTGCTACGCAGCATGGTAAATGTATGTTTAATCTTGTAAAAAATCTAACAAACTATTTTCCAGGTGGCTGTACCATATTGTGTTCCTATCAGTAATGTATAAGAGTTCAAATTGCTCTGCATCCCCATCAACACTTGGCATTATCAGATTTTCGGTTTTCGCATGTTTTTTAGCCATTCTCATAGGCATCTCAGTGTGGTATCTCACTGTGGTTTTAATTTGCAAGGAGTGGTATCTCATTTCCCTAATGGCTAATTATGCCGAACATCTTTTCATGTGCTTATTTGCTCTCCATATATTCTCTTTGGTAAAGTGTCCATGCAGCTCTTTTACCCACTGTTAATTTGACTGAATTTTAAGGCTTTTTAATATATTCTAGCTACAAGACATAATGTGATTTACAAATATTTTTTCCCGACCTGTAGTTTGTTTTTTCATTTTCAAAGTAATGCATTTAACAGAGCAAAAGTGTTTAATTTCAGTGAAGTCCAGCTTACCAATTTTCTAATGGATTGTGCTTTTGGTGTTGTATCTGAGAACTCTCCCTAATTTCCAGGTTATAAATATTTTCTCCCATGTTTTCTTCTGAAAGTTTTATACATTCGTGTTTTATAATTAAGTCACTGATCCATTTTGAGTCAATTTTTACAAGTTATGAGGTTTAGGTCAAAGTTTACTTATTTATTTTTACACATTAAGTCCAATTGTTCTAACACCGTTTGTTGAAAAGGGCTGCCTCTCTTCATTGAATTGCCTTTGCACCTTTTCAAAAACTGAATTGGTCACATTTTTGTGGGTCTGTTCTGAACTTCTTTTTTTATTCCACTGAAGTGTGTTTCCATCCCTTCACCAAAACCACACTGTCTTGGTTAATGTATCTTGACAGTAATTGTTAAAACCAGATAGAAGGAGCCCTCCCACTTTGTTATGGAATATAGTTTTCTAACCTCTATCACCATGGGCTGCAAAAGGAGAAGGTAAAGAAAAAAAGCTTTTATTGAGCATTGTATGTCACAGGCAGTGGACCATGGGAACAGTATTTCATTTTTAAAACAATGCATTCCAAGTGGGTATTATTTTCCCATAACATGCCGTAGGCAGAGTCGGGTCTTAACCACAGGCCAGAGTGATCCTTAAGCTCGCGCCCTTTCTACTGCTCAATAGTTCAAGTCCATTCTTTGGAACCTGGAGGTGTGGAATATGCCTGAGAATACCTTGGATGCTGTGCTGGATTTAACTTTTAAGACATCATTTATGTGAAAAAAAACAACACCTTCTGTGGCTTCCCAAAGTTATTTGGTTCCCACGGCTGAGATGCAAACATATTCTTACACTTACACAGCCTGAACAGAAGGTTTAGTTTGGCCTCTTGAAAGACTGTGCCGAGTTAATAATCTAAGAGTGGATTGTCACACTGGCCACAGGAAGATAAATAATCAAGGATTGTAAGTCTTTAATTTAATATAACTTATTCTCATTAATTAAATGCCAATTACCTGCTTGTCTTTCCTGGGAACTGGCCTTGGCAATCAATCTTTTCAGAAACGTTGTACACACACGCTCACAGAGGTATTAATATCACTCAAGATTTACAGGCACTGGACCCTTGGCTTAAACCATCCTCCAACACTCTGCACTGTAACCGCAGATAATCGTCATAAATTTCCCGATCTTTGACCTAACTGGTTCTTAAATTTCCATTCCCTTACGGGCCTGAGGCGTTCATATTTATCATACTGAGACGCTTACTCCTAAGGATCAACGCGTTCCAGCAAGGCTCTGGATTTCAATCTCTGACCCATCCTCCTACTTAGGGTTTTTGCTGGTCACAACAGATGAGAATCTTTGGGACTAAGAGTACTCCGTCCTGACTCCCCTGTGCAAATCATTCATTCACAGACACTATAACCTTGCAAAGTACCTGGAGCAACTTGACCCCTCAGAAGCCTTTTGAATGCCCCCACCTGCACGGATTTAAGCATTCAACAGCAGCACATACCCACTGCTGAAAGTATTTCCATTCCAGCCTTTAGCAGTTGGCTGTGTGTATCTGCAATTTTTATTAAATTTCTTATCCTCTAGACTGCTTATTCTTTATGCTTGTATATAACTGTACATTTTATAGGTGCTATAAATTTAAGTCTTGCAAGTGTCTGGTGGTTTGCTTTGCAGAGCTTGTCTGGAATACGTGCCTTCTAGTTCTGTATGTAAGCGAAAAAAAAAAGGAGACAAAGGAGGAAACCAAATTTACTGAATGAAATCCCAGGTTTACATGCAAGCTCAGAGTCACAGATTCCTACATCTGATCAGCTTCCACTCTTTCTTTTAACATTTCAGTTTGAGGCCCAGAGTAGAATTACCTCCATATCAATCATTAGTTGAATGTTCTTCTGTCGGCTTATTTTAAAAACTAAAATAATTATGTATGCACATGCAAAGTAGAATTTAGAGTGTAGAAAAAAGAACGGGGGAGATAAGTCGTAAGGCCACTGCTGACCTACAGATATAAATGATTTGATAACGGGAGTTCTCATATACCAGGCGCCATGCTCTTTGCTTTTGTTTTCTCACTGACTTCTCTCAACAACCCTATGAGATCGATACTGTTATCACTCTTATTTTAATGATGAGGGAACTGAGGCTCAGAGTTTAAATAATTTGATCAACACCTCACAGCGAGAGAGTGGTAGAATCCTGTCCTGAACCAAAGCTGCCTGATTCCAAATCCCATGTTCCAAACGTGACACTACGAACATGAGTTATTGATCACCATTATCATCTCCGATTCATCTTTTTAACCACATACCCCATGGCCTAGCTTTACCATATAACAAAAAAATCATCAGTCAATTATGGATCTTTAATGTAGGCATGTTGAAACATCTAGAAGTACTTCATAGTTTAGCTTGACTAATTCATTCCTGAGTTTGACCAGGTCATTTCTTCAGGTTGTAGGAAACAAAGGAAACTGGTCTGGGGAATTTCTTAAGTCATTATTCTTGCAAATAAACATGATACTATTGATTCCTATCAACATCAAAGGCAACGAATTACTAAAGCTTTTCCCCCTTCAGTAGAAGAGATAGATTTGCATCAATTTACTTACATTCTTTCAACCAATCTCCATGGTTCATGCTGATGAGTTATTAGTAAGGCTGTAAGGCTAAAACTGTTGTCCTCTTTAACACACTGCTCTGACCTAAACTCAACCCATCCCACACATTCCCCAAAGCGGGTAGCCCTAGGTCTTACATAAACCTGGTTACTCTTGATTAGATTGGGGTGGACACATGACCTGGGTACCAATTCATTGTCTAGGAAGAAGCTGATCTGAGCATGAGATAGTTGATCCATGAACAACTGCTATGGAGGTACCTGGATGTTCTTGGTTTGTTCCCTCCCTATGCTTGCTTGTTTCTTGCTATTTATTATGTCTGTATCCTATTAAAAAAAAAACAACAACAACAACAACATTTTGTTTCGACTGAATTGGAGTGAATTTTGGTTCCCTGCAATCAAATAACACCTGGAAAAGAGAGATGTTTTAAACTTTCTTTAATATCAGAAAGAACTCTTTGGAAGTACAAATGGGTAAGGGTCTATGCACTAAAGAGCATAAAATGGTATATATAGGACTTGAAAAGAGTTAATTTGCCTGAAAAAAAATCAAGAGGTTGACTCCCTTCTCTTCAGTTGGGTCCAGATTAATTTTGGTTGGTTGTAAATGGTGTTTTTATTCAGGAGGCTATGGACATATGTGATAAACGTGAGGACTATCATATGTCTTATAGAGAGCCAATTGTTTGTGAAAGATGCTCACCCAGTGCCACACAAGTCTGATGCACACTGGCTGCTGGTGCTTCCATAACAATTTCATTAAACCATCAACCCTTACACCAGAACGGAATGTGACAAAGCAGAGATTGTCTTCTCTAACCTTGGCAGGATCTGGAGACATTAAAGAAAGATTAAATACTCTTTTTTTTTTAATAAACAACTTTATGAAGACCTAATCACCCTGCATACTAAATTCAAGCACAGGACTTAGAAGCCAACCATTTTCTCATTAACACTGTTGTTAATTTTTCATGCTGTATCCAATTTTCTTCATGTCTCAGACTAACCATTTACTCTAATTTATTAGCTTAGGAATTGCTGAATTACAGAGGTGAGAAAAAATTATATGTTTCACCTTTCCTCCAGAATTAGGTCCCCATCCTGAAGAAGTGGAATTCTTCATTCAAGAAATCATTTCTTCCTATGCTTTAAATTGGTATTTTATCAAATCTCTGGCCTCTGGAATGTTGGCAGGCATTACCCAGAGTAGACTGTAATGTCCTGTTTCGTGTCTTTGTAAAAGTCATTTTGCATTTACCTTCAAAATTATTTTATCATTTTATGAGCACTTTAACATATTTACCCATGTGTAAATGGACAATGAGTAAAGATTAGGGAGGCTTCATTTACAGTGAAAACCTCACTGGAGTCTAAAAAAAAAAAAAAAAGTTGAACTGCCAGCTACAGATTTTGAATTGTGGATATCAGACTAGGGCCATAATCTCTAACCTTTAAGATACTGCTTTTAAATGGAACAGACAAAAATTTCTGAAAAAATGAATATATATATAATATCATCCTGACAAAGAGTTCTGAGCATTGTACTAGAGAAATATTAAGGACTTGCATTTGCAGTGGACTCTTTAACTGTAATTAAAGAGACATATTTGTGAAAAACAGTTTTTTGACTGACTTGGAAGAAAAGAGAGACATCCCAAAACTGTAAGAAAGTTCAGGAATTGCCCCAAAGCTTTAAAGTAGTCAAGGCCCATGAGAGATATATTCCATTCTCGATTATTTGGGTGTCCATTTCAGCATCACTTTGCAGATGTTGGTGTTATTACTCAGAGAAGTTTTAAATCTTAAAATAATAGATCACGCATTCATTAGCCTGTTTTAAGATGTACCATCCAAACAGTGGAAGTTTAAAAGACCTAAAACTTTCATTTCTGAGATTTAACATTAGCCAGCTCTCTCTGGATTACAGATGTGCACTCCTAACTATGTGGTCCAAGGGTCAATGACTTCATATTCATTTCTTTTTCCAATAAAAGATTATTTATCACCAAACATTCTTAAATGAATCTACTGATAATTTTCCTGTTTCTACACATTATGACTGAAAAAATAACAGTTATGGAACATAAACCATGGTCTACAAAAGAAAATCGAGACTTTGTACAGGACAGCAGGTGGAGCAAACAGAGTAGCACCACTGATTTCCATACTGGTCCCTTGGAAGAAACAGGCTCATTTGCTCTGAGGCAAGTTAGACTGCTGTGAATAAGGCTTTGGCTGGAGCCTCTGTTTGACCCAACTCTGGACTTAACCTTATGTTAAGTGGAGTGCCTGACACAGAGTGGCCACGTGATAAATATTAGTTACCTGCTATATGGCTGTCGAGGTACAAATTTGCCTCTCTGATCTCAAGCTAACTCTCCCCAGGTGCATGTTACTGGGCACTAAAAGCACCTGAAAAGATAATCTATTGGGTGTGCCATCCCACTTCCAAACCTCATTCTTAAAATGAGGACTAAAACAGAATCTCTTTGACTTTAGGGGAGTAACAAACATTTCCTGACAAACTAAAAGAACTGTATATAGATTCAACTGAAGAATGACAATGATACTTTTACAAAACTTTCATATGCAAAAGAACCACATAAAAGAAAAAAAAAGGCCGACATACATCTCTGTCTAGAATGCCTCTAGGTCAGCCATCAGCAATAATTATTTGGGGGGCTGTAAAAGGAGAATGCCTCTATTGAATTGCTTTTAACATTGGTCCAAAGTGGTGGTGATGAAGGGGTTCTTTAAATAGCTTTGAGAATGCTGAGCTTTAAAAACAGTAGGTGATGTCCTCAGCATCCGAGCCAGGCTATTCACTGCAAATACTACCAACAGCCACCAAGCTACTGGCATGGATATAAATATTCATATCAATAAATGGGATATTGCTGACTCCACAAGTATAGTTGGAATAGCCTGCCTATTGTCACTTCACTGGAGATATATAATTTGTTTCTTGGGAAAGTCTTAAGAATAACAGCCTCACAAAACAGTCTGCCATGTGCCACTGTGTTGATGTTGTTGGGGAAAAAAACCCATCACATACAGACCATGGTGAGGGGACCAGCTCTCCTTATCTCCTATATAAGCCAACAGTCCTCACGTTAATGAAACAACCAGCCTGCTTACTTGCTCTCTCTGTTCAAGGGTGTCCTGATATCTGAGAAGTTCCATTCATCAATTCATAGTTTCGAGAAAGTAAGTGATCAGAAGACATCCAGAAGTCACACCTATCGACCTGGGAAATCATTCAGTTTTGGAGCTCGATCTTTTGCTTTCTCTCCTTCTTATTCTCATTCCCTGACCCCCACACCTCACCTTTTTAATTGAGTAAATTTCTCTGCATAATCTCAGAACTCAAACATATTTTATGGTTCTTCTTGGATACTGTACCTATAGACCTCACCCTTCTTGGAAAGAGGATCTATTAAATACAAATGCAGGAGAAATGCAAGGCCCATCTTCCATAGTTTCTGAGCCTTCTCAGAACACACAGATTCGGTTCATAAGATGTGAAACCAGCATACTACTCTCACTTCAACCTGTGGTGTGGAACTAGCTCCAGACCTCGCATTTTGGTTATTCAGCCCTTTAGAAAACAATGTAAGAAAACTTCTTATCCTTCTATACACCTCATTTCAATTCTATTGGTACCCAGAAATATAGCCAGTCAAGGAAAAGGGTTGATTTGTTATATGTTGGGCATAGTATTGTTGAAGTAGACACACACACATTCATTCATTCTTTCTCATTCACCAGAGATACTTTAAAGCAGAAACAAAATATGGTAAGTCTGATGAGTATTATTATTTTTCTTATTTCTACAAAATTGATTTTAACACATTTTCTCAGGCAAATGCTCCAAGGTATATTTTTCAACTTTTAAAGATAAGAATTAGGAAGGTACACATAGTATTTCAAATCTTGTAATAATTAATGCTACAGATAGGAGTACTGTGTTTAACTTCTTAGGATCTCTGTACTCTTCATGCTTCAAACCTTTCATCTTCATTATCACCATTATCTAAGAAGATAAAAACTTTGAGGAGTGGCCCCTTCTGGCATTTGAATCAGTATGAGATCTTATTTAGAGAATGCCATACTCTGCCTTCCCTCACGGAAACTTCAGAAGGTAAAAATTACCTTGACGTTCCTATTTATCTTCCATTTCTGATCTACCGATCCATGCAAAACCCGGGAGGGGAGCGGGAGGGGTATGGTGGCGAGCAGGTATCTCTGGGATGGGAGATGGAGTTCAAGGAAGTGGGACAGATTGAAAGGAAGACGGGAACTGCACTATGCATGTAATACCCTTTTGTTTCTAGTGTGTGGGTTCAAGAGAGCTCATGGGGGAAGCTCATTACTTTTTCAAATGCCCACACACAGCATCAAAGGCCAAAACCTGGTTTCCACACCTCATAATCCAACCCTAATGGTCATACCCACAGGAAAGCAAGCTCTGGTATCTGAGAGTTACAGACCACAATGGACCATTGGACCAGCTCCCCAGGAAACACTGGTCAGGAGGACGTCAGTGCAGCCCCGGCCAAAGTCACCCTTCAATACAAGTTCAGAACGACATAAAGAAGCACATGCTCAGGGCAGTATGTCTCCAGGGAGCGATTTCAGATTCCACATAGGAGTAACTGGTGGCCTTGGATAAATCACTCCTCTCATTTATGTGCTGAATGGGAGAAAACAAGTCAACAACTGATGCATGCAAAAGCATTTGGAGGTGATGGATGGAGACATTATGGTGCATTTCGTCAATGGCATGCCATTAGAGAAAACCATTTCATAGAGTAAATTAAGAAAAACAAACCAGCTACGTGACACACTTGAAATTGCCACTGGCCGGACCGGTTTTCCTCCCGTAGGAATGAAGCTGCTTGGATTGACATTATCATTATCACTCGGGCTCTCTTTCCTAGGTTAGCTGCCTGTGCCTGTCTGAGACATACACCCCTAGCCTGCACTTCCCCGTAACGATGGCCACTCACATAACTGGGGAAACCTGTGTATCAGATCCTGGCTTTCTCTGAGCGTTGTCTTGACTATTATTTGTGTTATCGCTATTTAACTTCATGCGCCAATATCATGTTTTCTTCACCAAGTCATACAAACCTTTATTGGCAAAATCCGGGTCTTACAAATGAAGCTTACTGGCACAGCACTGGGCTTAGAGTGTTCAGTAAATATTTGTTGATTTTACTTGCGATTTATTTCTCCTTTCTTTTTCACATACCTGACTATTGTTTGCCAAACACCGAAACACTGATTAATTCATTAAGAAAGCATTGCTTCAGACTCAGGTTCCGGGAATACAGAGACAGAAGACTTGGTTCTGACCTTAGGGAGCTCAAGCACACAAACAACAATCAGAACCTCGTGCAGGTAGAAGTATGGGTGGGGAGGGGAGTACCAACTATTGATGTTCTGGGTACTTGCAGGGGAATTCAGGGAAGGTTTTAGGAAAGACTAGTCCCTTTAAGATTAAGTAGTTGTTAACTAAGCATTATAGCTGGTGTGTGACAGGGCATGTTAGTGAGCCCAAGCACGGAGCATTGGGTTCCAAGTCATTTCCTATTGCAGGTGCTTCTACTGCAAAGCTCAACCTGTTCCCAAGGTCATCCCCTAAGGTCAGGGTAGAAATGAGCTATGAAATCACAGGCCCTTTCCCTCAGTAAGCAGGCTCTGAGAGCATTCGGATGCACCTCATGGTAACTGCGGCTTCATAAAAATCAGAGCTGATTGATGGGATCAGGCTCTCTGCCTTGGTGAGTTTAGTCTACCCGTGCTTTTAGTACCACTGTGGCTGTGCTTCCTAATGGAAATGCATTTCTCACTCTCACCATTACCCAGATATAGATGCTCTTGGCTATAAAAGGCCATTTACCTCAAGATCTTTGTCTTGTAAGGCATCCCTAATTCAGGAAGGAAACGAGGAGTTGTTGAGAAGAACCCACCACAAATGTTTTGTCAGGTAGTTCACAGAGAGGGCGTGGGGGGGGGGGAGGGGGGAGGAAGAGGGGGAGGGGGAGAGGGAGAGAGAGAGAGAGAGAGAGAGAGAGAGAGAGAGAGAGAAATTTAAAGAGCTCAATTTATGTTTGGCTTCAGTTTGCAGCTCCATTACCCTGACTCAGAGCCCTGTTCAAGGAATTCACTTTCTCTTGTGAAGGCCTTTAATACAGAAAAAAATAAGCTAAACATTTCTTTTTGCTGTTTTTTTCCCTTTAAGAAATTATGATTGACAGTATAATACAATCTCTTATTTATTTAATAGCTCATTGGGCCCAGGACCATATTCAAATTATCATATCAACTCTGACAAATCCATTGTGAGCTGGGAATTACTCCCATTATACAGGTGTGGAGTCAGCGGCAGAGAGGAGTAAAGCACCACGTCCAAGGTACCCAGATGCAGAACTGGGACCTCAAAACAAGATGCCTGATTCCAGCGCTGGGGGCTTTTACGACACTGTGTCTTCCAGACCAAATATTCATGTATATGTTAAAGCACATGACAAAGAGCTGTCAAAGTGCAGAGGTAGATGCAGTGGAAACCACGTGCCCATCACTTTTAGGAGGAGGGGCTGGGAGTCCATCAGAGTTGCTGTAGATGGGCTGGTTGAAGGGGAAGTACGCGAAACCTCATGGGAACACTCAGAGGTCAGATTCTGAGGTTTCTTTCAAATAATTTGGTTTAATAAGAATAATAAGCCACAGATGAGTGGCTCGTTCTCTGCTGTAAAATCACATTATGTCTGGCCAAACTGATCTCTCCATCCAATTACTCCTGAATGGCAAGCTGAAAAAGCATTTCATGCTCAAAACGGCCACTGAGGGAGTATCTCTTCAATTTGCTGTGTGACTGTGGTAGAGCCACTGACCCTCTCTGAACTTCTCATGAGCTGCAGAGGCTGACTTCATTCGGGCACCAGGAAAGAGGAAAGTTTCTCTGAGAGGCTTTTGAATCAGTATGGTTTCTCTTCCATGGAAAGGAAGGATGGGAGCAGAGAGGTAGAAGTGATATCTTCGAAAAGAAGAGAAAGTTGTTTTAAACTTCTGGAAGAGCCATGTTAGAGAATGGGCACACATGCAGTAACCCTGCTACTTCATTAAGAAGGAGAGCCCTAGTCAGGTGGCTCAGCTGGTGGGAGTGTCATCCCGTACACCTAAAGGTTATGGGTTCGATCCCGGTCAGGGCACACAGCTCGGTTGCAGGATCAATCCCTGCTTGGGGCATGCACGGGAGGCAACTGATCAGTGTTTCTCTCTCACGTTGACGTTTCTTTCCCTCTCCCTTCCTCTCTCTCTAAAATCAATAAATATAGCCTTGAGTGAAGATTAATAAAAAGAAGCAGGGGTAAGAACGTTTTTCATTAAGAGATTGACCCACAGAAATGGGCCTGAAGCCTTCTGGGAAACCACCCACTAAGACTCAGAGAAGCAAAGACAGTCCAGTTCTGAACCCGCAACACACCAGCCTCCTGCCCCGTTCTAAGTAGTGTTCTCAAATGCCTCGGCTCACAGTCCAACTGCACACTGCAACTTAATTCACTTTGGTTTAATAATTAAACAAAAAGTACCTAACACTTTGAGGAAAGTGAGAATAGGGCAGGGAAAAATAAGAGGGGAACCAAACTAATCTATGGATGTGAACTCTGTCAAAGCAGCATTTCCTTGCTGGATAAGGGTTGGGGGAGGGGGACATTAATCTGGGCACAGCAAGTGTTTTATCTGCAATTGACAAATCCCAAATCCTCCAGGCTTCTGTTTCTCCTTACTTAAGACCTGGGTCACAGTATTTATTTACTTAAGTGATGGAGATGAAGGCAGGCTTAACACTGGCCACCTGTCAGAGTAACAGTAACTGGCCTCTTAAGGGGATTTCAGCGACCCCCAGCACCCAACACAACAAAAAGGGATTGGGAGAAAAGTGTAGGAAAAACAACTCACTGATGGAGCTTGCAGGAGATGGTGAGATGGAAGGTAAAGACTCTAAGGGGAGAAAGATGCTGAGATCCACAGGTGCTGTTTAAAGCAGCAGGAGAGCAGACAGGCCCCTTCCCATTTGCAGATTTGAAGGGATTTTGCAATATGATAACCAAACTGAAAAGTCAGGCTCTCTTACCTGCCTCTTGCAAATGCCCTTGGGGTTCTTCATATTCTTTTTGAAGACAGGTTCGTCACAGCTTCCCAGGAAGGCAAACACATTTTCTCAGAAATAATGCTACCTCTGTGCCCTAGAGTGAGGAGTCAACATACAGGTCTTGCCTGGAGAACCCCGAGGCAGCGTGGCGGACCTCGACTGACAAACACACACGCACCGCCTACTGGATGTCCGGCAGTGAGCTCCAAATCAACGCACATAACAACTTACAACGACTTCGTCACCACCTGCATTTTACAGACAACATATGCACCAGGCCAACGGCAGCCAGTGCTAGGGGAGGTGGAGCCAGGCCCAGCAGGCACGTGGGGTGTGGGCTTCCTGCTCTCACCCACTGTGCCGAGCAGCCAGCAGAGAGACGGTGGTCCGGTGTGACAAAGCTACATTGCCAGGAGCTGCAGCCGCTCCTACCTGAGGGATAAGAAATGTCCCACCTCAGCTCTGATCTCTGCTCCCGAGACAGGGTGATGAAAAGGGTGTGAGTTAGGGAGTCGGAGAGACTTGGTTTTGAAACTTCCATTTTCCTAGGGCAGTTATTCAACTTTTGGAGCCTCAGTTTCCCATCTAAAAAGCGAGGCTTTATCCCAGGGTTTTTTGAGGATTAGAAACAAAATATGAGACCTATTCAGCAGAGTGCCGGGTCATGGAAAAACAGAGAGCACCCGATCTGTAAAAGCTCTTTCAAATGTTTTGTTATAAAGCTCAGTGGAGGGAGTGTCAGGCCTCGGGACAGTCATTCCTGCCCCTCTGGAGGCAGG
Organism: Macrotus californicus; assembly: GCA_007922815.1. NCBI lineage: Eukaryota > Metazoa > Chordata > Mammalia > Chiroptera > Phyllostomidae > Macrotus > Macrotus californicus. Next base: position 27,784 of record VMDR010001759.1, read on the forward strand.
TCATGCCTATGAAGTGGCGAATGTGGACGGGCTGAAGGAGGCTCTGTCCATATGCCAGTCTACCCTGTAGATTGTGCAGACAGGGCTGCTTCCTGCCCCTGCACAATGAAAAGCAATTCTAGTAGGTGCTAAGCTTAATTAGTTTGTGTCCAGATGTGCTTTCAAGGGCTGTGCACGCACACTTGTCATCATGATCTGCCACCTGTTTCTGGAAAGCCTAATATTTCCAGAAGTCTGAGCCTAGCTTCTCGGTATAGTAACTGGATGACATTTCCATTCAGTCTACCTCTCACTGCAGCTTCCTAGGCACGGGCCTGAAGTCAACACCCTCTTCTGCTGATGGAGCAGGTGAGAGGAGGGTTAACTGCTCACAGTATGTCTTAGCTACTCACTATGGTCATGGGCCACCTGTGCTTGAGCAGCTGGGGCGTCTTCCCTGGGGCGTCAGACAAAGTGTCCACACGGGCTCTGGGTGGCACCTGAGACAATTATGATGGCCTGAGATGGTTGGTTATATGTGAGTCTGAGCTAGAATTCTGGCCTAGGACATTCTTTCTATTCTGCTGGTACTGAAATCAAGAATTGTTTTCTGGAATTACCCCAAAGAATCTCTACTGGGTAGGAAGAAAGGAAAATGTGGATGAATACAGCCCAATGGGCACTGCAATGTAGACTTTTGGGATGTACTGCAGATTCATGATCACGTTGCTTTTCTTCAATGGTTCTTCCCAGAGAAAATTAAAAAAGACATAACAGAGTTTCCTCTGCCTCACCGCCTGCCACCTCCTGGCTGCCATGGCATTTAAGTGGCACGCATTATTAAAAAAATAGTGAGGGGGAGATGGCTGCTCCTGGGGATAAAGGAGAACGGGTAGTGGTTGCTCTATTACCCAAAGGTTCACTTTCTCACCACCACACACGTGCACAGTAGCACCCCCAACCCCCACTGCAGGGGCGCTCTGTTCCCACAGAAATGACAAAGTCCAGAGAGAAACCTTCATCCTCTGAAATGGATGGCAAGACAGATGACAGTGTGATGGAAGGCAAGAGTACACTGAGTGCCTTATCGATCTACCTGCCAGCCCGTGAATGGTGGGTAATAAAAATTTATTGAAAATTTGAAAAAAAAAGTCACTTATTTTAATTCTTCCGAAAAAGAGTACTGATGTTGCATGTGAATAAACCCTCCCCTCCCCCGGGGCTCGGCCACCATCCTTCCACCAGCCAATCCTCCAAATAGCACAGATTTAAAAATCTTGCAATTTTATTTGCATATAAAGGCCGCTAGATATAGAATATCACAATAAATTTAAAGAAACAACTGCTTTCCTAACTTTCATTAACAAGATAACATAAAATAGAATAAAGCTCAACAGCATTTACAATGGGAAAACAGAAATGACTATTAGCGACAATATTTTGTGCTAGCGAAGATTGCATCGACACACAGTGCAAAATGGGGGGAGGGAGAGGAAGTAAGAAGACAATTCAGGGTATTTAAATATAAAGGACAACTAAGCCTTATTTTAGTTAGCTTCCATGGCATTAAAGTCTATACACGCCTGTAACTGTACCTAGGTTTAACTCAAGCTCTTTAAGACCTTGAGTTCTGAGAGAATGTGTGAGCTCCTTCGGACTTCGGATGCCCAGCTATCCAGCATCCATTGCAGCTCTACTGTCCTTGGCAATATTAAACTCCTAACTTAGTCATAATACACAAAAAAATACTTATATATATAAACCCATATTAAAAAGGAGTCTGCACACTCATTTTTTTTTTTTTTACTGCACGAAATACCTGCTCTTGGCAGATTCCATTTCCATATTTTTAAAGCTAAAATAATTTAAAAGAAACAAACAAACAATGAGACCTTGTATAACCACAGTGTGGATCTCACGAACTGAGCCATCCTTTGAACGAGGGCTGTTTTCTTCCCTTGACATAACTTTCTTTATAGCGACAGTGTGGAGGGAAGTCTTTTGCCACGCTGACTTTTGTTGAAAAGATTACTATAAATCCGGGCCACGGCTGCAAAATAGAAGCACTACCAAGAAAACAACAACAACAAAACATCAAAAAATAAAACAGTTCAAACAATACTCTTCAACAGTTGTGCAAATCTGGTTGGTTTTTAAAACACTGCCTACCTGTTTCTTTTTTTCTTTTTCTTCCAGCTTAAAGCATATTAAAATAAGACTCTTATCACCTTTTCAAAAGAAAGCTTGGCTGTCCTTTGGTGAACACTCACAATTTACAATGGCGTGGCCTTTGAGAAAACAGAAGTCGTTTTACAAATTCACAATGCTCCTCTGATTTCAAATGGATACCCCATTTAAAAAATAATAATAATAAAGAAGAAGCACAACCTCTAGCATCATTTTTTTTTTGTTTTGTTCCAGCAATTTACAAAAAGAACTCACAGGATTTGGAAATAAACCAGTAAGAGAATGTAAATTTATAATTAGAAAAAATGGCAGTTTATAGACCTTCCCTCACATTCCAACTTCATTCGGAGCTTCAGGAACCCTGTGGGTTTGGAAGGTCAAATATAATTGGAGGGTTGGTCGGTTGAAAGCTGACTGTACACGTTGAGGCATTGATGTACGTGGTGTAACCGTCGGTCATAATGCCGTAACCTGTCGGGAGAGAGTGCCACACTTACTGTAATATACACAAATAGTAGAGACTCGATGCAGGGCCATCAGGCAAGGAAAACAAACAAACAAAAAAATCTTTGCCAGTGGGTAGTGAGATGGAATTCAGGGGAGCCTCCCCGAACATAGCAGCTTTCAGAAACGGCCTGCTGGTTTTATTCTGCTTTCTTTAAAGGGAGAATCCTCTACTTCAAAGAAAAGTGCTTCCTTTTTCCTTACTTAAATACTAGATCTGTCAGGGAAAGGCTGTAAAATGTCTTCACTAGTGAGAATATAAAAAAATTGTCCCCCTCTTTTTGGAATATGATTTTCATTTCAAAGCCCTGTGTTAACTATTGCGTTCTCGGGGACAGAAGGAGTAACATCGACCCGGCCACACATCCAAACCCCAGACAGTCTTCGGGTGAATGAAGAAGGAAGGAGTGCTGCCCTGGTAGTTGGGAGAGGAGGTTGTCGGTGCCTTATCTATGAAATAACATCTAAACTGCCTCAATGAGAGTGAACAATAAGGGATCTTATCTTATTTGAACTGTGTGGCTTTGATGCTGAATCCCATTTCATTCAAAAGAATCGAGTAATCAAATGTCTAAGTGATTTGGAGAAATGTCACCCTAGGACTCTGCTTTCTAAGCTTACCTGGATACTGGGTCAAGCAAAAACACTCCCCATAGGCAGTATAAATCTCCTGTGACCTACTGGAAGAAAGCTAAGAAAGATTCTCTGGGTCTTTGGCATGTATGATCCTTTTCTGATTTTTAATGCGTTGAAATTTTCAGCATGGTTGCAAATTTGCACACTTCCTTTATAGCCTCTGCAATTAAGTGTGTAATTCTATGTTGGTATCAGGCTCTACGGCACAGAAAAATATGCCCGTGAAAAAAATAAAATTTCCAGGATTTATAGAAATAACTGATAAGGTTTGCCTCCCCACTTTCAGACTGCCAAAATTTCTCCAAGTAAGCCTGTGGATAGCTTAATGAGGGTGAATGGAAAAATCTCTTAAGAAAAGAAAAGAGGCATTTAAAATGTGCACTGTTTAGTTCTGGGGTCACTGAAGTCTTGTTATCTTTCTCCATCAGGAGGCTGGTATTTGCCCTCTCTCTGCCCTCTTCAGCTGTCTTAAGCGAATAAAATCAAGACGAGTTTATTTGAATATGATCTCCTCCCTTTTAAGCAAGTTTATTATTTTGGGACTTCAGTGGAATTCCCCAATTGTCTGGCTAGTTTAAAGCTAATTAATGATTTAAAAAAAAAATGAAATGCAAACCCATAGGCATGCTGCGGGAATTCAAACCTGATAGTTGTCCTTAGAAATGCTGCTTAGACCTGAGCTCCTACTCCCTCACCTCAAATCATGCACCATGCCTTAGAGAAGCACCCTCCTTTTCAGGGGATACAGCTCCGTGAGGGCAGGAAGACATCCACTCTCGGGGAGCTGCACCCCTGCTTTTCATCCACCCAGCTGGCGCCTGCACTCAGAGCTCGCTTACTTTCTCTGGCCCCAGTAGGATGATTTTCAATATCCTCTTTATTACCTGCCTAAACCAGGAAGCCACTGGATTTGTGGGCTTTGAAAAGCAAACTTGGTTTTTTGGCTTCATCAGGTACATAGGCCTAAACCCCTCAAATGTAGATTCATAAATAACTTTAGAGAAGAGCTATAAGCAGGAGATGGAGAGAACAGGGCAGCTGCCTGCGTGCACATACCCACTGCACGAATGGATACAATTGGGAGAGGCCGGCAGGGCCAGAAAATCGAGGCCCACCTCAAGAGGGCTCTGGGTCTGCCCAAAGGTTTGCAAAAGTGAGGGCATACAAAACCCAGAACCCTGAAGCTTCCTGGGAGACTTTCAGTTTCTGTGAACTTGACTCCAGCTTACTGTGAAAGGCAAACAATGGTAACTAGACCAGTTCCCATTTAGGGGAGATTTAATTATTCTGTTTAACCTCAGCCGGAGCTAGCAGTGCTGATGATTTCTCAGAAGTCTGAAATGGCTTTCTGAGGTTATTAAGAAAATGTCTGTGTGCACATGTACAGGTTCCTGCCACTTCTGTTATATAGTCTTCACTGCACGTCCAAAGTTGTTTTTTGAAGAATGTCTTGTCTTCCTAGGTGTCTCCTTGTGCATTCTATATGAAACACAATATTCAGAAGTAGGAAGAGGCCACAGGAGTTACTTAGTCTAATAACCAGGCCATTTCTTCTAATACTCTTGAAGAGAAAAACTGGTCCTTTATTACTTCACAGCTGTGCTCCAGCAGTGGTTATCAAACATTCCTCATCAGGTCCCTGAAATTCCAGAAGCTGCCTGGGGCAGTGCTGGGCTTTCTATAAGGTGGGCCAGGCCTGGTTCCCACTCTCTGCTCTGATTCAAATACAGCAGCTCCATATAACACAGTCATCAGCATTACGCACAGGTGTTTCTCCTTACATTTTACCTCATGGAAAGGGTTCCATGGTAGGAAGAGACGGAAAACTACCGCTCCAGCTACTCTCAGGAGAGCTAAGGTCCCCATTGTGGAATGGGGTCATGGGTAAGTGACACAGTATGTCACGAGCCCTTTCTTCTGGTCTTACCTTCATGAATTCCACCAAACACGTGGAGCTTGGGTCGGACTCGCCTCTGGACTGTGTTTAAAAGCTCCACGCAGCCCACTCTTTGAAGCTCCTTTGGAACCCAATCTCGAAAACCTAAGGGCAAAATGCAATCAATACTCTTAATTTTCTTTCTTCAGGTAAGGTTTCATTTAGACTTTCAGGAAGCCGTAACTCACAGAAGGTTTATTACATTATCTGTAATCCTAGCCTCTCCATTAAAGCTCACAATGGCTTTTAAGGAACTTTTCACTCGTCACTTTGTCTTCTTTAGGTTCTTGAATTTTTTTTTTATTTCCACTTTTTTCCTTCCTGTTAATTAATATTTTTTTTTTTCTGTAATGGATTTGATTTATTCGGCCACAGATTTCAAATCTTCTTCACGGGCCCAATGACATTTATTCCCGGCAGCCCCATAATTTCTCTTTCTCTCCCAATTTAGTTACTTTTCTTTTTTATTACACCTTTCTGATAGCAGTTTACTTCCAAGACAATTCAGAGAAGACAGTTTGGGAGGGGTGGCCTGCGAACTGGCCACAAGATACCTTGCTCTCTTCGGATACATCAACTCTTAACCCTGGGAGCTTCCTGATGATCAAGGCTTGGAAACACCAGGTTTCTCCTCCAGTCCCCTCTCTAGTGACAAGCAGCAACGGTGACCTCGTGGTGGCATGCAGGAAGCTGGGGCTAATTGACTACCTTTATGTAAAAGCCACTTAGTTCTACACTTAATGCAGAAAATCCATAAAAACTGACATCAATTATAGCAGGAGTCAGCTATCTGAGTGATGGTGGTCCAAGTGCCTCAGCAGGATGGGGTGTAAAGAAGGCAGGTGAGACGGAGGGGCTAAATCATCATCAGTGGGATCCATTCCGTAGCTCCATTAGGCGATTCCTACTACTTAGAAATGATCGGGCAGAAAGGGACAGGCAAGTTCATTCCACTTTGGTGAGACTGGAGAAATGAAGATTTAGCATCTCTGTAAAGATGCATCAGCCGCAGTGTGGGGAATAAACGGCCAGAGAGTGTGGGAAGAACATCTGATGGAAGTGAGGGCCCTATAAAAATCTAACCAGGGGTTTTAAAAGTGTGTTAATTAGAGGAAAAAAAAATCCTTAGTCCACAGTAATTGGCACATTCCCTCATGGAAGGGTTTTTCTTGAAGAGGGAAAATACCTCACTTCATAAGCAATCACCAGAGAAAGCATCTTGCTCATTCCATAATAGTCCAGTCCCTTGGTGTGTGCGATGGTTTCCCTTCCCAGCAGGGGAAAATTCAAGGCCAGTCCTACCGCCCACTCCTACCCCCCAAGCCAGACTTTTGCTAAGAATCCCAATAACTGTACTGGTTGAGGTTTGGCTTTACCTTACGAAAACTTTGCCTCAGCAGTTATTTTACAACTCCAGACCTTACTGTGCTCTGTGCACAGATGCTCTCTGGACACTTCATCTTTAGTTTACAAAGGAGGAGAGGGTAGCCTCCTCTCTATGATGTCTGAATTCTTCAGAGGCTAGACTTCAGACTTAACCATTATTACCACTGTCTTTTGTACAAAAAATTAATTACTTGATGAAGTCTGTGAATCAATCAACCTGTCCAAAGTTGTATTCCCAATAATACTTCAGGCATGTAAATGTCTCTATGCCGAGGATGTCCAAGCCCCTTATACAACAGGAAACATCCCACGGAGAGTCACGCCTGCCCCAGCCAGGCTGCTTGGGGACAGCACCCACTGGGCTGGGATGCTGCCTCTGGAGGACCTTCCCAGGTGACTGTGCTGCAGAATATTTCACGAGCAATTTAAAGATTTGGTCTCTAATGATTGCTAAATAGGGAAGTGAATTAATTATCACTTGATAAAGACTGTGGATACATAAAATCTTTGAAAACATGGGATAGGCCCTGGCTGGTGAGTGCTGGCCTGTGAAATGAAGGGCCACTGGTTCGATTCCCAGCTACGGTACGTGCCTGGGTTTCGAGGCAGGTCCCCGGTTGGGGGCGCATGAGAGGCAACCCAATCTATGTTTCTCTCACACATCAATGTTTTCCTCCCTCTCTTTCTCCCTTCCTTCCCCTCTCTCTAAAAATAAATAAATAAAACCTTTAAAAAAGTAAGATAAATAAAACATGGGATTGGGTGATATATGAGTTAGGGAAAAAAAGCATAGGGACGGTGATTCCAAAGTGCTGAAAATGTCAGGAAGTGCTGATCTTGCGCAAATCTACAGCCTGTCCGTCTGCAGCAGACCAGGCCCCCCTGCTCCTGGTTTCCCCTGGCATTAAAATGTGCCAGCGTGGCTCAGGCCCTGGTCCTCCCTTCCGGTGTTTGTGACACACAGAGCACTTCCCTTGTGAGGGCGGGAAAGCAACACTTAGTGGCTTGGAGGGGAAAATGTCTGCAAAGATTAAATTCACACGAGGGGATGCATGTTAGATATTTTTCTTTTTCAGGCTCATGGAGGAGGGCAGTGACATGGATAAGAACCCCAAACCACAGGAAAAAATATCGCAAAAATCATTTATTTTTGTATTAAGTGTGTTCCCCCTCTCGCCAAATCAAGATGATTGAGAAAACTTTTCTAGTACACGTAAAAATGGGTTACGAGGATGGATTTCATGGTCTGTTTTTTACACCTTAAACAAAAAGACAGAGAAAGAAAACTCTCCTACCAAAAGTGCACCATCTGAACTTCCTCAGCATGTCTTAGTTTGACAAGGGAGGGTCCTGGCGTGACAGATACCGAGTAGATGGGGAATCAAGGTGGTGGTCGTGCTTGGAAAATATTCTGCAGCTAATCCGAACCGCTCATGGATAACTAGAAGACTATTATATCAGTCAAGTAATCATCTTTTGACCCGTAATCTGGGTAACAAAAGGTAGCCTGGAACCATCTATACCCGGAATAAGGTATCTTTAAGTAACACTCAGTGTAAGTCCTTATTTAACACCTTAGCTAAAAAAAATCCTTTTCTCACATAATCAGCACAATTGCTCAACTTTAAAGATCTCCCATGTTACACTATGATATGGGAAAAAATGGGCTCCTTTGAATGGAAGTTTCCATTATTTCACTGCCATGCACACGCCCTGTGATTGGGAGGGAGGTCCCTGTCTCCCTTCCGCTCCCCACCCTCTGACGCCAAAGTGAATACAGTTCTTAAAGTAAATTATCAAGCTCAAAAGACTGTGGTGCCCCATACTCATCTGATTTTTCCCTGACTTGACTAAATCAAAAAATTTAATTTCAAGAACACCTGTAAGCCCAGCAGAACTGCTGAGTTTAATTAGCATACTAGGCTTCTTTAAAGACACTGACACTTTTCTTTTTGTATCTGCTTTTTTATTAAAGGAAAATGATTCTGTCCCTGAAGCATTTATTCATTATGCTTGGGAAGAAAGGCATCTCGTATGACAAAAGGACAACCTTTGCTTCACTTACCTAGAGGAGGTCCGTGTGTCATGAGAATGTCGATGCCCTCAGGGATGAGGTTCCATTTGTCCAGCAGAGACTGACCTCTGGGCAGGTTAAAGCCCCATCCATTAAACCACGGGGTCCTTGGGGGGAGATAATGCACATGCTATCAGGCCAGCAGAGCCTCGTGGCTGCCCTGCAATGTTTCTCCCTCCCACATTCCCCCACGGTTCGCATCACTCTCTTCTCCTTTTGATAGTCAGCCCTGGCAGCAGGATGCTTTTTGTTGACTGCTTCAAAACCAATCCGTCTGACAGCGAGTGTGCAGCCCGCGAATGGTTCAACTAGAAAGGGGCACAAGCACCTCTGCCGTGGAGACTTTCCCGGCAGACTTCTATCAGAATCTTAACAATGCTTTGTCTTCCCCCAAATCTCCGCGCTCCCTCAAATGCCCAGCCCAGCCCAGATCCAAAGCACTTCCACCCTTCCTGGGGTGGCTGAGAGCTAAGAAACTCCCTCAGTACTCCTACTTCCTCCCCATCACTGTGCAACTGCTTCCCCAGAAAGACTCTCACTGCAGTCCTTGGAGGGAAGGACCAAGGGCTCTGCAGGCAGACACCTCTGTACACGGAGAATACCCTGCACTGAGAATGCGGGGAAAACATGGGGGCTCTGAGAGGTGAGATGGAACACAGTGAGCCAAAGGCAAATGTGGAATTTTCCTCCTGTCCCCAAAAGGAAGACTTCTGGGGACATCGCCGGTCACTCTGGAATCTATTCTCCTGACAGCGAGGGTGAGCACCCCACCCTCTCAGGAAACTCCTGCTCTAGAAAGGAGGTTGTGAGATCAATGCTTTGGGGTCTTTGCCCATCCAATGAGTGTTTCTAACTGAAGCTGAAAATGTCTCTGCCATTTATAGTAACAGGAGAGTGATCAATTTTTCTCTACAAATACCACAGGCTAAATTACATCAGAGCCAAGCAGTTCAACGCTGTCCTAGTCCCAAGTATCCGAGTCTTTTGTTCTGTAGGCAGTTCCCAATTTGTTAGGGCATGCATGTGACAGACAAGTTGGTCAGTTTTCTGGTTTAGGCCTTTCTCCTTCAACTCAAGCTGCCCCTTCCATGCCTACAGAAGGAGGTGACCTTGTGTGCGAGCGAGGTCACCTGGCCGGTCACAGCTAATTAAACAAGGTGCATTCTCATTTAAAGCCAAGAATGGCCCGAACTAATCAGACTCTGAACTCAGAAGCACTGACCCAGCATTCACTTGGTGGTGGACATGTGTGGTCAAGGCCAGAGGGGAGAGAATGGCAACTAACAGCCGAGTGAAAGTCCACGTTACAGAGGAGAAGCCCGGTTCCTGCTGAGGTTGGAGAAAGTTCTGGAGAGAAGAGACTGTATAGTCCCAGTGAGAAAAGAGAAGCCAAGTCAGTGTCTGACTTGAGTCCTACCTGCTTTCTAAGTCCCTAGGCCAACCTCAGGAAGCTTATTTGTGATAACAATAGTAATATAATAACAATAATAATAATACTAATACTAAAGCTATTATTTATCAAATGTTTATGTCAAGGTACTATTCTAAGCACTTTATTGGTAGCGACATATTTAAACCTAACAACAAGCTTATGATGTGGGTATTATTATTCACCCCATTTTGCAGAGAGAAAACTGAGGCACAGAGAGGTCAAGTAAACCCAACCAATAAATTGGATATAAGCCCAAGCAGGCTGCTTACAAAGCCCATATTCTTAACCACCACGCAATTCCTCTTCTTATATACTACCTGAATTAACGTAGAACTTTCTTGCCCTGGGTGAGCCCCTTCTGTACTCTTTCAAGTTTGAGTGTCTTATTGCTTGAAGCCAAATGAGCTCTTAACTGGAATAATATATCTTATGCTGTGGGTCTGAAATCCAGCAATAAGATGATGTAGTGGACGCCAGTGGTTTTTCCCTGCTCAGTTCTTTCCTCTTTCTTTCCATAACGGCATCCAAATTTCCTCTGGGGAACCTTTCCCTCTCTGACTCAGTACATGTGCTCTGGTAACGCTGCCTTATCTCCGCTCCAGAATGAAGCATGGATTGCCTCTCCCTGGACAGTGATTGGTCTAGGGATGTACACATGACCCCAATTAGGCCAATGAGAGTCACCTTCAGGATTTTGCTGGTGCTACCTAAAAAGAAGTCATGGTTTCCTTTCTGGGATCCTGAGTCTTGAGACCTATGTAAGTCTAGGATTGGCTGGGAGCTATCTTTGCCGCCATGCAGGGGGCCTGGTCTTGAAAATCAAATCACCACAAAGAAAGCCAAGAAACAGAGGGCCTGGATGACCCGTGTTGGACCTGGGGATCCAGCTGTGCCTGAAGCCAATCTCATTTTCCTTCTAAGTCCATTTTCTTTTTATTAGCTTGAGTTAGATCCTGCTTCTTGCAACTGAAAGAGTCCCAAGATATACAATTATTGCATTTAGTGTAGAAATGATGTATGTACCCATGGTAGGCAATAATCTTCCCCCGCCCTCAATGTGTTTATGTTCTAATTCTTGGAACATGTAAACATGTTACCTTACATGGCAAAGGGGAATTAAGGTTGCCATGGAGCTTACGAACTAATCAGCTGATGTGAAATTAGGGAGAGCATCCTGGATTACCTGGGTAGGCCCGATTTGCCACAAGCTTCCCTGAAAGCAGGGAACGGAAGTGGGGACTGGAGTGACGCAGCGTAAGAAAGGACCCAACCTGCTGTTGCTGGCCTTGAAGCTGAAGGAAGAGAACATGAGCCAAGGAATGTGGGCAGCCTCCAGAAGCTGGAAAATGTAAGGAAAGCAGAGCAATCCCCCCTAAGAGCCTCCATAAAGGAACACAACCCTGCTGATGCCTGGATTTTAGCCCAGTGAGACCCACGTCAGAATTCTGACCAACGGATGGTGAGGTAATGTTGTTTTGAGCCACGAAATTTGTGGTGATTTGTTGCAGCAACAACAGAAAATGAATCCAATCCCTAACATGTCTGAGCGGTTATAAACTTCAGAGACTGAGTGGCACTGGCCTCACATGGCACACGGCACGTGTTTCGTCAACACAGCCCCCCCCCCACAGCCACACTGCCTTGCTCCGTTCCAGAGGACGCTTTTGGTTTCCTCTGAGGAAAAGGCAGAGCTTGCAGTCCTACCCGGGCCTGCCTGCCGGGGAGTGGGGGCGGGGAAAATGCCAGGCAGAACCTTCCTCAGCTCCATTAGTCCGTCTCACTCTCTCTTGTCTTCTTGGCCTCCCTGCCTTCAGAATCAAAAACATTATTTCATTAGAGTCTAAAACAGAGCTTTCCCCATGTGCAATGCCCATCCTTCCCCTTCATTTTATTGTACAATGATCCTTTTCCATGATTGGTTTTAAGAGTAAAAAGAAAAGAAAAAGGGCAACTTCAGAACCCAGTGAAAACTCAGCAAGCATTTTGGCAGGAGAGGGAGAAAAATAAGCAAAAACATCTGTTTTCCTAGGTTTTGAAAACAAGCTTCTGGGCCTATGGTTCTTGTCTGAATGGCAAATAAAGAAGGTCTGAAAGAGTCCCAAGCACACCCAAGTAGTTGGTACAATGAGGGGCTCTGATTTCGCTGCCAGAGACTGTCAGATGGCAGTCAGCCTCTGAACCCCCCTGGACGGCCCTGGGGCTTCCAGTACCAAAGAAACAGGACTTAAGTTTTCCAGTCTCCCCAGTTTCCCCTCAAGGAACGTTCTCTTAGAAACTCACAGCCCTATTCCCCCAGGAAATGCTCAGTGTTATGACTTCACTGTAAAAGACTAAGACAGACCCCCGATCTGTAGATATCCCAGATTTTCCTTAGCTCATGTTAAGCTTGTGACAAAATCCAGGAGTTTCCAAGTTAAGGGTAAACTTTAAAAATGCCTGGCTTTCATTCTGACTCAAACCTGTCTGTGTAGGAGAGCAACAGCGAGGTTAAGTTGTAGGAAAGGGACCATTTATCAAGTCCCCCATTTGCTCTACATAGGGGTTTTGCGTAGACTATTAAGTTTAATGTCTCACAACAGTTCTTGAGCTACATATTATCAGCTTTATTTTTAGATAAAAATGCTGAAGACCAGTAACATCAAGTAACTTGTAAACTCAGATCTGAACCCATATCTGCGTGCTCCAAAGCCTGTGTTTTTTCTTTGCACAATGCTGAACTAAAATCGTGCAGCTCAATTCGAGTGCTGGCTCTCACTTACATGAAGTAGAAACAGGGCTGCTCCACACAGTCTCTTAGGCTGTGTACTGTACAACCTCGGACAGCGTCATGGTGTCGTGTGATTGAGGTGGCTCTTCATAAAAATGAAGAGTGGCCCTTACCAGGTAGCTCAGTTAGAGCACTATCCTGATAAGCCAAGAGTGTGGGTTCAATCCCAGGTCAGGACAAACATAAGCAGCAACCAATCAATGCATAAATAAGTGGAACAACAAATCAATGTTTCTCTCTCTCTCTCTCTTAAAAAAACAACAACAAACCAACCTAAGTGTGGCTCTGTTGCTATGGCTTTTCTGGGATGCTTTCTGTTCCTCTATATCCTCTAGATGAGGCCTTTTCTACAAGACAGTGGCTAGGTAATGGGAAAGCAGGCCAGTGACGGGTTCCAGAATTCTCCCAGCCTGGCATAATATTGTAAACAGGGCATATAGAAGTTGACAGACCCGTGTGTTAATTCTCAGACTGGCATCAATTTACTAACTCACGTGGACCTTCAATAACAGAAGGACCGTCCGTGGGCCAGTTTTCTCTTCTGAGAAATGAAGGAGGGGGTAGATTTGATTCCTGGATTTCAGGATTGTTTTTAGGTTGCAGGAATCATCTGTAGAGGCCCGTATCCAAAGCAGGTACCTGTAGGGGCATTCTTGCTGGGGGCTGGGAAGGAGTATAAGGAACCTATCCATGTGTGATGTGATCTTGTGGCTCAGCTCTGGTTCTGAATGCAGACAGACACACGTGGCATGCAGAGAACATCTGTGAATAGTTCTCCAATGGGGAATCAGGCATGCATTGTACCTAGGCTGCTTTGAGACTTGCGTTTGCTAAAAACTCCCTCACCTTGAATAGAGGCAACAAATGTTTACTGCATATCTTTAAAGTAACTTCCTAAAATCTATGCTAAACCTCTCAAGTTTGGGTGTAACCAGTTCAACCTCTTTTCCCTTTACATTTGCAAATGACCTTTATCTTAAAGGGATTAGCAACATTCTTTCTTTTGTTATGGTAACTACCCAAAGTGTACCTGTGCATAGTTAATGAGAACCATCCTGGATGTAATGTACCTAGAGTGTCAATAAAAGCCTGTCCAGGGGAGGCGAGAGAGTGGCCATTGGCCCTCTCTCACACTCTCTGGCCCACTCTGGGCCTCTCCCACACTCCCGCCCTCTCTCTGTCTCTGTCTCTCTCTCCCCCTCTCTCTCTGGCCCTCCTTCTCTTACCAACAGAGCGGCCACCCTGGCACTCTCTCACTTAGAGAGTAGCTAGACATCCCTTTTTCTCCACCGGATTCCTTTAGTCCATGTGAATTTGTTTGTCACTTGTCCGGGGACATAGGACAAGCATTCCACCACAACACACAGTCCTGCCCAGACGGGACCATAACAAAGGAACTCTGAACATGCTTGCTCACTCTGTCCCCTCCTTCTTTCTGACCTACACCTCTGAGCACAACTGGCAAAACCTGGCCCTTGATGATCTTTCTATGATTCAGAATCCCTAACATTCTAAAATTCTGTGCAGACTATCAATGTTCTGAGTAAATGCTGTGAATTGCTTTCAATGAGTTACCTAAATTGCCTGTAAGGGACTGAGCCCAGTGCGGAGGGAATAAGTACGCAGAGTAGAGACAGAATGTATCAGCATCAATGAATGATGCTTTACCCAGTGGAGTTTCAACCTGAAACATGAAACCCCAGCAGTGAGCCCATCAGGGGATCACTGAAAAATATGTGCCACAGTCAACCTCCCAACCTCCAGAGTCCACAATGGGTTTTGTTCCAAAGCAACAGGGGTCAGGGGGAAAAGGAGAAGAGAGGCATCCAAGGGAACAATGTCTATGGCCTTAGCCAAGGACTTCATAATTAGCTGTGACTAACAAATGCCACATGGGAACCAACTTGTAAGAAAACATCCCACAAAGCACCCTATTGCCAGTGGGCCAATCAGAGCCCATAACCCATCCCCTCATAGAGAGGGATTAGAAAATCCTGCAAGGAAGGGAAACACTTCAGCAGCCTGAAGCTATTGGACGGAAGACTCAGACACATGGAAGCCCGGGATGCTTTGAAGGTGCCTCCCTCTTGCTCTCGGAATTAGAGGCACCTGGCCTCTCCGGGCTGAAAGTCAGGAGCAGGCGCTAAGGGAGTTCAGAGAGGCAAAACTTGTTTCAAACAATGTCAATACAAAACAGGTTTTCTGTGTGGAAGCAGGTGGAGATGAAATCACAGTAAAGGTCATCCGTGTTTGCAGTACACGGTGCTGTGGGCAGCAGGGCGGTTCTGGACCATAAATCCTAGGCTTGGACAGGTGAATGGCTGTTTACTCCTCTACCAACTTCAGTGGGGGCTGGGCGTGCCCCAGGAAAGCAGGATTTAGAAGTGAGAACCTGGTGCTTGTTCAGCTCTGATGGGCTGCTCAGGTTCACAGCCCTGGTGTTAGTGCCACAAATTCTCCATGGACAGAAGGGTCCTGGGAAGGCTTTGTCACAAAGACTTGGGACTCTTATTTTTTATTTTATTTTTTATCCTCCCCCGGGGATATGATTATTGATTTTAGAGAGAGAGAAAGGGGGGGGGAGAGAAAGAAACAGTGATGTGAGCAAGAAATATTGATGTGAGAGAGAAATATCAATCGATTGCCTCTTGTATGTGCCGTGACGGGGGATTGAACCTACAACCTAGGTATGTGCCCTGACCGTGGATGGAGCCCACATACTTCTGGTGTACAGGACTCTTTATTCAGAGCCTCCTGCAGAGATGAGGGTCTGCAAGACCCAGGTGGGCTCCACTGGAGTTCTGCCTGGAAGCTACAAAGGAGAAAATGCAAGGGCTCACATCCCAGACCTAAGAGCTGGTGTTTTGCGCATGCTACTTAGAGATATGAGAACCTGGTGGTTCTGTAAAAGTTAACCATTCTTGTTTTGGGGATAGTGGGTGTGAGCACAGGTCATGGAGTCCAGGGACTCATGTTCAAGTCCCATGTCTTCTACTTACTGGCTTCTCTGAACCTCGGTCACCTCCTCTTTCAAACAGAGACAGAATACCTGCCTATGTGGATAAAGCGAGGTAATTTATGTGAAACTTCTGGCAGACCACTGCCATATAGTATTTAATCTATACATGGCACATATCAGCAATATGAGTGCAGGTACACACACACCCAGAGTTGCTCATGTTACTTTTCCTCTCTAGAAGGTCCCAGGCTATGGCTCATCAAATCCGAGACACTCCAGCTTCAGACTTTTGAGAAGTCCCCAGTGCACAGGCCAGCTTTACTGGATGGCTACACAGACCCTGACTTCCTCCGACTGATTACTTATTAAAAGGCACTCCCTCGGTTCCCGTCTGAGGGGACGTTTTTCGGAGAGGTGCTGGCTCGCTGGCTGCCGGGCTCAGTCTCGCACAGGCAACCCTGCGGAATGTGAGAGCACAGGGCAAAGCAGTTAGTTAGTCAGGGCTGCTTAGCCGGCTAGTACAGGTGGTTAGATTTTGACAGGAACTTAAATTGGGGAAGTGCAAGGTTACTTTGGGTTTTTGGAATATTTATAATAGAGGGGTCGGAGAGGTTCACTGGAGGAACTGACAAGCTACTTACTAATGACATCACTGCCACCTGGCACCTCCATGAAGCAAAACCCGGACCCTGGGAGCCGGCTGGTTCCCATTTATATTTTCTTTTCTAAATGGTGGTGGCGTCAGAATGGCAGCCTCTGCCAGGCCTGGCACTCCCAGCCACCATGGGCCCATCTCCGACAGCGCGTCACACCAGGTCCAAGAGAAGCTACTTTAACCACCGCTGGTTAAAATCACACGGCACTTCACAGCGCCCTTCACGTGCCATGAAGCTGTCATGATAACTCTGGATCCCCAGCTCCCCTGACAGCAACGCTTCCTGTCAGTTAGAAAGAGCCGTTTCCCTGGCACCAGATGTGTCATCCTGAACATCCAGATGAAAGGCAGACACCTGGCCCACTCCCCTCTTGCCTCTTCTCAGCTCTGCAGAGCCAGCCTTCTCTCCCCAAGTCCCTCTACCTGGCAGCCTGGGAGTTACTTTTCCATGCAATTAAAACAATTGCATTAGCCGACGGGGGCACTTCGCATCTTGTGCAGCAAAGCAACACACACACCAGCTGAGTAGGAGAGGGAGGGCCAACTTAACTTCAGGGCGGGGTTTACACCCCTGTGCAGCTGCCCCGCCCCAACCACAGGAGGCTCAGCTGCCCCCAAAGGGCAGTGCCGGCTCCTCTCGCACCAGCTGTCCAGTCCCATCTCTTCACTATGACTTTGTAACCTGGTCTTCCGTTATGAGGGCCGTGGGATGAGAAGAGACCGTTTTGATAAAGGGCAGGCCAGGGTGAATGAGGTGGTCTGTCTGCCGTGGACAGGACAGACGCAAATCCTACCTGAGAGAGTCACCCGAGACTCACGGGCTAGGGACAGGGGCTTCGTAAACCAAGCCCACGCTCCGGTCTTCACAAACATGCCAACGGTGTCCCCTTTCTTGTAACAAATAAGGAACAAGTGTCAGAATTACGCCTCTGCTGCCCATTTTCCTTCCCTCTCCTGGAAAGGAGATGATGTAAGCAGAATATGCTTTCGGAACCAAGGGGGAAAAAATCACTATGACCTGTTTTTGAACCTGGTATGCCCTGAATTATTAAAAATAACAGTGTCTGCCTGGCCCTGCCAAGCATACCTGTCTTTAAACTTATAAACAGGTTCATAGCAGGAAGAGGAAGATTTCCAATCCATTTCCTTCCCATAGGAATATGAGGGAAAGCAAGCCCATCCATCATGCAAAGAGCTGGACAGGGCAGAGGGAAGACCATGGCAGGACTTCTGTCTGAGTGGGCAGGCAGAGCAGCGCTGGGATGTGCCTTGGTGCTTTCGGGAGTGTCTCTCCGTTTTGTGGCTGAGGAAATCAGAGGACCAGTACCAGGGCAGCTGATCAGAGGACAGGCCCTGACTCAGCAGCTCCCGGTAGGACTTGCACTGACAGCTAACCCCCGGCTGGGAGAATTCCTCAAATAGGGGCCCATCACAGCACACGCCATCCAGGCCGGGCAGGGTAAGGCAGGCTCTTAGATGGCGAGAAGTAGGAAGAGGAAGGCAGCATCCACCTTTTCCCCTTTGTTTTTGCCATCATTCTTTACTCTGGTAAAAATGTGTAACATGAAATTTAACATCCCAACGGTTTTTAAACGTGTAACTAACTCAGTGGCACTGGGCGGATCACTATGTGTGCGGCCACCGCTGTTCACCTCCGGGACGTTTCCATCGCCCCAGACAGAAGCTCTGCCGCCATTAGACAGCAGCTCCCCTCCCCCTCTGCCCACAGCCCTGGCCACCACCACCCTGTTTTCTGTCTCATCAGTATGACAATGAGAGACCAGCCCCTGTGAGTGGAAGGATACAACATTTGTTCTTTGGGGTCTGGCTCATTTTGCTCAACACAGTGTGTTCATGGTTCAGCCATGCTGGAGCACAGACATGTTAGAAGTTCATTCCTTTTTATGAATGAGTGACATTCCGCTACCTGGGTACACAACACTCATTCTTTCATGTAGGGTTTCTGCAGGTCTAAGATGGGGGTAGCACTAGGCTTGGCCAGGCGGAGACACGGGTGGTAAGTCTGAGTCCCTTTCTTCACCAAGCGTGCAGTCACTGGACTGAACGCCCGGTGAGGGCGGGCTCAGTATGGTATTTCTGGGGCACTGACTCATTCAACAGACACAAGCTGGATGCCTGTGATGGGCCAGGTTCTGCCAAGGTCAGTGCTGGGAATACAAAGTTGAACTCAGTTGCCAGGATCAACCCACAGCTCACCATTTCATAGGGAAAGTCGCCCTGGACAGAAGTCTTTAAACTCTGGCCTTTATTTTGAAGTAACCTAACTTCAGAGAAACTTGGGGAACATCAGAATGATGGGAGATTCACCAGCAATTCCAAGGACAGGCTCTCTCTCAGGCCAGGGAAGGACCAATGGCATATTTCCTCATGCACACACCCCTTAGAAGGCTCTTCTGCTGAAACCAGTACCACAAAAACACAAACCCATATCCCACCGAGAGACTGAGCCTGTGAGAGCAGCACATGTCACATACCTGGCTGGCTCCAAAGTACAGGACAAACAGGACAGCAGAGGTGGTGGGAAGTTTGCCAAGTACTCAGGCAACTCGGCAGTGAGCACCTGCGCCTCCCTCACCCGCCTCTCCTACCCCGGAGACATGTCACAAAAACTGAGCAGGCAGAGAGTGTTTCTCTAACTTAGATTTCCCAAAAGAGTAAAAAAGGAGAGAAGGTGGGTCCAGGATTTGCTAGATTTCCATCACGTTACATAGCAAACTCTTAAAAACGGAGGCACTGATGGAATCTCTGCCCCGGATGGAGGAAAATACAACATTTCATTGTGTTTAATTTAGTTTAGAATGTGTGCATGTGAGCATGTACTGCTGCACATTCCCATTGCTAGTGCTGCTTTATTTCCAGGCTGTTTCATATTCTAGGGCCCCAGACAGATACAGCTGGGGACCACTGCACTGTTCAGGAAACCTGCCGCCTAAATGATAGATCCAAAGTGAGTAACTTTAAGTGGACAATTAAATACTATGTAGCTGCTTGTTAAGCGTAACAAGGAAGCTTGGAAGCTCAGTGACTTTAGTCTGGTTCACCACTGTGTCCCCCAGCAGCTGGCACAGAGAGCAGTTGCTTAAGTATCTGCCAGATGAATTAAGAGTGAGTGTTCATGAAGACTTTATAACTTCATGAGGGAATGTGTATTCCTTGATGGTCACTGGAAAGGCAAAGTATTAATTTGCCTTTCAGTATGAATTCAAGTATGCAAAAAATGCTTAGAAAAAAATAAACAGGCCAACATGCTGAATGAATGGTTATCTTGGGGGTGGGAGAATTAAGGATGGTTTTTTTCCCCTTTTTTTCTGTTTGTCTATTATTTTCTGCTTTCTCTATACTGACTTTGTATCTTTTAGAAAGAAAAAATTATTCAGCATAAAAAAAAAATCTCCATTCAGCCAAATGCAGGTTGAGCATGGAGAGAAATATCTGGAGAATTCATTATCTATTTAGACTCTACTCTGACCACAAAGCAAGCTCCTCCAGGGGGCGAAGAAATTGGTGGATCTGGGGCACTTTTGCCCAGGAAGATGATGTAGGCTTGCCTTTTTTCTCTCCCCGCCTCATTACCATTCGTGGGAAGAGAAAGGCTTCTTCAGTAGCAGAGGTCTTGTATTCATTCAAGTAATTCAACACACATTTACTGAGCACCTGCTGTGCGCCGGGCCCCACTCTCCTGGTGGTGCTTCACCTCTCCTTCTACGAGGAATTTCAGTTTAAACGCAGATAACATTTTATAACTGCACAGTGCTTAGGACAAATCATCCTCACAATCACCCTGAGTGGTGGGCAAGGTATTCATTTGAGAGAAATAGGAATTTCAGTAACTTGCCCAAGGTCACTTACCGCTGAGATGGCATGAACATAATTTTGCAGTACAGTGATTACATACGCAAGGTTAAAAGTTAGGTCTAGGTTCAAAATCCGACTGTTTTCCGCTCAGCCACGTGACCTTGGGCAAGTCTGATCTCAGATTTCTCATCTATGAAGTGGAGATAATACCGGTCACCAGATTTGTTGTGAGAATTGAATGTGGTAATATATGTAATGCTTTTAGCAGGGTGTTTGCCCTCTATTAAGAATTAGATATCAACTCTCATCATCATAATGAAAGCTAATATTGTAAATATTATCACCAACTCTTTGGTTTTTGTTTCCTAACTTATCTTCTTTGTACCCCGACAAAACAAACCTTTTCCCCATTTCTCAGATTTAGAATATAGATACCAAAGACTTGGGTGAATGTTTCTAGAAGCAACCAGCAATGGCATTCAGATGTTGGGGAACCAGCTTCAGATAACGGGACAGCACAACTTGCCTTGAGAAGACATGGGTTCCAGAACTGGCTCTTCCAACGTACTTGCCATATAACCTTGAACAAGTAACCGCTCTGACCTCCTGTTTCCTTAGTGGTGCCAGGGAGTAACAATTCCTATGAAACTTGCGAGGTCATCAAACAAATGCGCCCACAGAAAGGAGCAGCAACTAAAGGGAAAGTGCCTTCTGATGAAGTGTCTTCTAATTCCCATCTCATCGGCTGCCCGTGTCACCTGTGTGTGCCATTTGAAAAGCTCAGAAGAAGTGGAGTAAGTGACAAGTAGGTCAGATGTAAGTTAAACTGTTGGCCCCATCAATCCACCATGTTGGCTCTAAACGACTAGTTTCAGTCCAGACCGATTTAGGAAAGTGAGAAAACGGTAACGGCAAACTGGCAGCACATGCAATCAGAGGACTGAGTGAAAAGCTGAAGCTGCCCCTTCAATTCAGAGGTTAAAGCAAGCAGACAGACCCCGGTGTCTCCCTCGCTGTGTGCCAGCCAACCATATATTATTCATTGGGCTCAGCAAACATTATTGAGCACCTTCCACTGCGAGGCTCCGGCAAGGCCTCCAGGGATATCTAAATACAACAAGAGACCATCCCAACCTGCCATCTGGTTGGGATAACGAGACCGTCGCAGGCAAAATTGGTCTCCTTTCTCTCTGCCCATTAAAATTCTACTGCACCCTCAAGGCTCAACTCCTATTTCCCCAGGAAGCTTCCCGGATGCCCTCAGCACTTTGTTTAATTGTCATCTGTGCAATTTGTCAGGCTCTGTGTTATTACTGGCCCGGGTCTGCGCATGTGTGTGTGTTAACTTATTTCCCACCTCATTCCAACAAGCGTTTGAGGCAAACGTTGTGTTAGGAATAAGTCTATTTCCTCAACAGACTGAGCCATGCCCTATTTCTCTTGGGCTCCCCACAATCTAACACAGTGCCTGGTACATAAGAGATGTTGAGAAAAAAATTGTAATAATGGGAAGAGCAAGAGAGTTCAGGGAAAGTGCCCAAGGGACAGGTCCAAATACATGGGACTGGAGGGTTAGGATGGGTCAAGACAGATTAAGGTTGGGTTTTTAAACAACAAAAACCATTTAAAAATACTTCATTATCTTTTTTCATTCTCTGCTTCGCCCAATCTGCTGTCGATTCCTTCTGGTAACCCATGGACACAGACAACAGTGCGGTGATGGCCAGAGGGAAGGGGGGACAAGGGCTGGGGTGGGGGGGGCAGGGAGGGGAATGGGGACATCTGTAATAGTGTAAATGATTAAAAAAAGACAACTATAAACAAATGGCAAAAGGATTAGAGGAAAGAATTTAATCTGATTATATGATCATTAACATAAAAAACTCAAAAGAAACTATGAGCAAATTTGTAATTAATTAGAGGGTTTAGACAGATTGCTGGATACAAAGCAACGTAAAAAATAATTATATTTCTATGCATGAAAGAAGAAACTACAATGTTGAAAACAAATTCAAAGAATAAAAACACTTCATCATCATGCAGGCCTTCGCTGCCAAATATGATAGCCAGTGTCGAACACTCACAGTGTGAACTGAAAGGTGTGTGAACATGAAACACACGTGTTATTTATCGTGTTATTCTGGGTACTTCATACAGTATGAACAGAAGTGTGCTGTGAACATGAAACATGTGTGCTATTTATCATGTTATTCTGGATACTTCATACAGAAAATGTAAAAACACCTTAACTTACACACTCACTACATGTTTAAATGATACTATTTTGGAGACAGTGGATTAAATAGGATATATTATTAAAATAAATTTTACTTTCTCACTTTTTAATGAGGCCACCAGAAAACCTGAGCTACGCACATGGTTCCTGTAATGCTCCTACTGGACAGTGTGATCGCGGAGCGCACAAATGTTTGCATCAGGATTCAGTAATCCCTGTTTAGGGGAGGCATCTTAATAAAGTAATCCAAAAGCAAGAGAAAAGTGCTATGTGCAAAGTTATTCACCTCAGTGTTATTTCTGAGAGCAAATTATTAGAAATAAATATAGGCTAAATCCTGCATAACGATAAGAATGGTTAAGAAAATGACTGTGACTGGAATATCCAATAATATGCATACTATACAAGCACTCGTTATGAAGACTAGGTAACAACACAGAAATGCTTAAGACATAATATTGCTCGGAAAAGTTAGCCCGCAGCACAGTGTTCGAATTTACACATAATCTACATGCAAGCATGTTCTTTCCATCACCCATCACACATTTGCTGAATGATTACTACACACCAGGTTCCGTATTAAGGGAAGATCAGAAATGAAAGGGGACACAGAGGCAGCCAGGTAAACAGACAACTGGGTGTACAAATGGAAACGCCATGTGAAGGAGGTCACACTTGACCTTTACTGGGACGAGCAACGACTGGAAAAAATGTGAGGGACGAACAACGTAGCTATTATTTTGGTCAGGAGGGGCATGGAGTTGT
This sequence comes from Macrotus californicus, assembly GCA_007922815.1. Lineage (NCBI taxonomy): Eukaryota > Metazoa > Chordata > Mammalia > Chiroptera > Phyllostomidae > Macrotus > Macrotus californicus. Next base: position 51,116 of record VMDR010001759.1, read on the forward strand.
CCTCGGATTTCCAAGCTTTCTTGGATTTTTATTTAAAAAAAGAAAAGGCAAGAATGGGTGTCAGCATCTGACTCTGCCGAGAGCCTCTGACAGCGAAAAGGTGTGCACTGTTAGCTCCAAGAGGAACTGACGGGTCCTTACCAGCCTGCGTCTGCACCAAGGCAAGCACCTCCCGCTGCGCCTCTCTGAGCCTCAGTTTGCCCCTCTGCAGACTGGCGGCAATTCTGGTGCCTCCTTCATCCACACGTGGCCGAGAAAATTAAATAAACTCAAACACGTCAAGCTCTTAGCAAGGTGCTTGGCACATCATAAACACTAAATAAATGTTGATTTTATTATGATTAGTGTGCAGATTGCACGACCAGCATAATACAATTGGTCAGGGTGACAAAGCAGAGGGGTGGGACCTGCCTGCTCCTAATGCTACTTTGTGGTTGGTGCCGGGTCGCTTATTTTCTCTCCAGAATCTTTCACAGCCATTGCATTTAACTCAGCCAAGGTTTCTTCTTCATTTGTTATGCCTTGAAGGATGATGAAATTATAAATGTTTTATACAATGTGATAGTAAAATAATTTAACCAGAGAATTATTTAGGTCTGCTCTCTCTCAGCAGTATAATTCTTACAAAAGCCAGACGGTACTGTCATTTCAAATCCCACCCCCTCCCCCACCAGCATGGTGCTTATCCGGCTCCAATCCACTCAGAACACTAAGCACAATTTATCTGCCGCCAGGTGATTTCGAAAACAAAACCAGGTCAATCGTTCTGTTTGTCTGTTTTTTTTTTTAAAGAGTTGTTGATGAATTCAAGAAACCTGGAAAAAGAAACCCTTCATTTTTCTGATAGTCAGCCCTGCTCTTTCTCCTATAAAAGACTAAACACATTTACACGAAAACAGACTCTTTGTTTTATAAATAGAACATTGTTCAAGGTTTTCTAGAGGTGCCTGCTAAAAATAAAGAGGGCTACAGTTTACATCTTTAGAGCTTTCAAAGCAAAACTGAAAAGCCCGCGCGCTTCACCAAATGTGTTAGTTACACTTCTGTTTTGAAAGGTATCTTTATGTGAGCCAGGCCCGATTTTCTGGAAATGAAACTCCCCAGAAACGAGGTTTCCTGCGTCCACACAGGGCGCGCCTGCGTCAAGTGACAGCACCGTTGGTGGCTTTTGTTTTTGACACCTCAGGGTTTTGTTCTGCTTTAAACGTGCGCCCCAGAATGAGCACAGAGGGAAGGTGCGCTTCCATCGTGTTAAGTGCTCACACATTCCTTTTTGAAAGTTGCCTGCTTTGAGGATACGATAACCATTTCAATGCATTAAGTTCTAGGTCATCTGCTCACAAATGAACGGCATTACCGTGAAGCTGAACCCACCGGTCCCCAAAGGCGAACTGTGTCCCGAGCTGTTTCCAGGTTGCCGGCTGGAACTTGTTAAGTGGCATGTTGTGGAAACAGTGCCAGGCTCCCAGGCAAGTCCCCAGAGGCCAAGCTAATTCAGGTGACTAACCTACAGGGACAAGGACAGTGCTAAGAGCTCTGCCACTGCCTGGACTGTGAACGTGGAAAAAAGGGCCGATTCTCAGCTCCGAATGCCAGCAACATGTCTCTCCTTGCCCTGATACAATCGGTCCTCAATCTCCAGTTCAGTTGTGACTCTGGGGCCTGGGACAGAGACTGAAAGTTGGGCAAAAAACTACGGTTTCCTGGTGTAACTTTCCAGGGCACTTTTTTTCCCTACACAAGGTCTAAGAGATCTGATCTACTGAGATTGCTCTGGACCACAAAGCAGTTTATGGTTTTTCAGGTCTGAGAAATGCCACTGCATCGCCCTCCACCTTGGGGGTATAAAGTAAACATCATCACAGTCAGAAGTCTGAGAGGCCTTGCTGGACAGAAGTATGTTTCACTTGATACAACTGAACATGTTCCAACAGAGGAAGGCTCTACGAATCCTGTCCCAATTGCTTCTATAATGCCTATGATTGATAGCTAACATTTACTTAGAAAAGCTTATGATGTGGCAGGTACCGTTCTGAACTCTCTACATATGTGCAATCATTCAATTCTCACAGACCCCTTTGGAGTAAAGGGTAAAATTAACCTTATTTATGAATGTGGATATTGAGGCAAAGACAGGTGAATGACTTCCAAAGTCACACAGAGACCCCTGTTGAATGACCATGCCGAAATCAACCATGCAAAGCAATCTCCCTGAAAATCACTTTACGAAACAGGTAGGTCCAGGCCTGGAGCAGGTGGCCCGGCACTCTGCTCTTTCCCTTCACTTGCATGTCCTAGCCCATGACCCTTTAGAAGCTGTATTTGGAAATTTTCAAAGGCTTACAACAAAGCAAGACAACGTCTAACAATGGGTCTTAATTCACAGAAGACTGAAGATTCACCCACACCTCAGAGAAAAATCAGGCTTACCTTATCCTGGTGTATTAGTTTCCTCCCGTTGCTGTAACGAGTTTTTGCAAACTTAGTGGCTTAAAACAACACAAGTTTATTATCTTACGGTTTTGGAACTCAGAAGCAAAACCAGTCTCATTTGGTTAAAATCAAGGTATTGGCAGGGCTGGTTCCTTTCCGAAGCTCTCGGGGAGAATCCATTTCTTTGTCTTTTCCAGCTTCTATGGGCCACCTGCGCTGCACGGGGCAGGGACAGAGACAAGGCCATGGGCTCCTCCCTTCCTTGACTGCAGTGCCCTTGACTCCTAGCCCTGAATGACTCTAACCTCTGCTTGTGTGGTCACACGTTCTCTCACTCTGACCCTCCTGCCTCTCTCCTAAAGGGATCCTTTTGATTACACCAGGCCCACCGAGATAATCCAGGATAATCTCCCCATCTCAAGGTCCTTACTATACATATATTTGCAAAATCAGTTTTGCTATGTAAGGTTTACAGATTGGGGGGATTATGATGTGGTCATCTTTGTACGGGTGAAGGACATTATTCTGCCTAGCACAATGGCAATGCACTGCTGATGAGCTAGAGGAAAACAGGAACCTGAATTGGCCGAAGGAGCTGACGGAGAGTCCTCTGGGGCCCCCAGCTCCCCCACTGCACCAGGAGGGGAAAGAGACAAGTTGAGGCACGGGGCTTCTCCCTTCCTCACCTGGCCCCTTTCCCATCACCAGCTCAGTCAGCTACATGGCCCCCGAGCAGCAGGGGTAGGATGAAAAAAGCAGGGATGCCCTTCTCAAGCAGGTGTGCATTTATTCCCAGGGGGCGGGGTTCTAGCCAGGAACACCTGCACCCACAGTTCATCCTCATTTATCATTCTGGAGCCATAATTTTCCTTAAAGATATTGAGATTTTAAAAATTGAAACTACCCTGTTGATAATGTTACAAGCACAGGTATATTTCTGGTTCTGCTTAAAAACCACACTTTTTTTTTTAATGCTGCGGGTTGGCAGAGTGTATGAGGTGACACAATGTACCTCCAATGTAATAGTGATTAAATGAATTAACCCCTGAGAAGTGCTCAGGTACCAGTACCTGGCACACAGGAAGATCTCAGTAACTTGCCATCTGATCTGACTGTTTTAATGCACTACTACTGACTGAAGCAATTACAGTCACCTTCCCGGGACTCCTTTTTACCTCACAACAACACTGAGATACGGCTGTCATTGTCTCCACCGCACAGGTGATCAAATGAGACTGGGGCTACAGTGTTTCACTCCCTGGATTAGGGTCACACATCGGCCTGGCAAAGCCAGGATCCCAACTCTGCCTCCAAAGCCCACAGCTTCAGCATTTCCAGGTCTCCTTCCAATCTTCAGCCCAGCTTCCTCTGGGGCCAGCAGAGTGCATCACAATTGCTAGTTAAATCAGAGCTCCTAGAGCTTAGGAGTGAGTTCCTAAGGGGCTCTTGTTTGGAGGCCTTCTGAGTTATTAATTCTTCAAAGAACCCCTGTCTGCTTGCCTCCTTGTTGGGGCCAGTGTTTTAGAGCGTGAGGGAATCAGAATTTGTATCCCCCATGCTCCCCTGGCCACTTTTACTCTCTGACAACCCGCCGTCTCCTGTGTGAAATGGCCACAGCTAGTCAAATACCTTCTCCTCAGAGCCTGTTTATGAACAGTATCAGAAGTGGTGTCTGACTTTTCAACAGCTGGAAAATTCTAGGAGTCAGAGTTTTGCTGGCTCTCCCTAAAACAGAAAGCTTTGAACTAGCAGTGGCAGTGACATTGAATCACAGCGGCTCTATATTTAGAAGAATACCTAATCTACACAAACTTCACTCTGCTTCTGAGGATGCTGGCTAAGCACAACACAGGGAGAAAGAGAGAAAAGCCTATTTCCCCAAACCTTGACCAAGGTGAGGAACAGGAAGCTTTGCTGGTCCATCCGCAATGACAATGGCTGGCAGACAAAGCCTACCCGCCCATCCTTCGTAGCTCTCTCTAGGCTCGAGGCGTTCTTAGTTTCGTGAGCTGGAAGAAACTCGGGGCTTGAATTTCCAGCTCTACTTCCACCAATCACGGTTAAACACCCCATGTTAACCCATGTGGAATCAATCCATAAGGGCAGAGAAGGGGTTCGGTCTGAGGTCAGCCTGCCTATAAATGTCACATTTGCTTCCCCTCGACAAGACACCGGGTGAAGGAGCTCAGGAGAGAGCGTTGAGTGCAGTGCAGTAGAAAGACACTAGTCAGGCAGCAAGAGACCTGGTTTTGAACCTGCCTCTGAATTACAGACTGTGTGTTGCCCGTGGTAAGTTACCAAAGTCCTTCATGCAGCTGCTCCTGCCTCTGCCCATCAATGAGTCAAGTGCTGACGGTCAGTACATATTTTTTTCACTCACTGTCAACATAATCTGCCAACCTGAGATAACAGAGCTTGGTATACAAATGATGTAACTTTCCTTAGTGTCTGTCTCACTCTCTAAACTGTAAGCCCCACGAGGGGAAGCATTTTTGTCTCAGCTGTATCCCCAACAGTGCCTGCCCCTCATTAGATACCTGATAAATATTTATGAAACGCAAGAACAAATTCGGGACAGGCAGCATGGGGTGGTGCAGTGGTTCTCAAACTTTAGAGTGCATCGGAATCACCTGAGAGGCCCACTCCAAAGTTCCGCAGGTCCAGGGAGGGGCCTGGGAATGTGCATTTTCAACAAGGTCCCAGGAGCTGCTGGTGACGGGAGCCCTGGGACCAGAGTTTGAGAAGCACTGGCTTCGTGGTAAAGAGTCGGCTTCTTTGGTGGACTTCCTTAGTTCCAATCCTGCCCATCAGCTCGATTTACCTCTCTGTACATCAGCTATCTCGTCTGTAAAAATGCAGATAATGACAAAACCTTCCTCGCAAACTTGTGTGTGAGACACTTCCCACAGGACCTGGCGTTTCATAAACATTGTCTCTGTTACTATTATTGGGATTTTTTTCTTTCCCACGTTGGTGTTTTCGTCTGTGTTTACATTAGTTCTTTCCACAAAAGATGAGTATGTGTCAGGTGGAAATCCTAGACTCCACCTCCACAGCTACTCCAGAGCTGGCTGGACTCACACTTCCCTGTTAAGGTCTACGTGGATTTGGGCCTTTGCGGAGTAACAGAAACGAGATTTCTCACTTCGTAAGTCAATTTTTTAAGTGAGCACCTTTATCTTCCAAATCAGGCAACTTCTAGGCTCCAGCGATAAATAAAGACCACTCTGCCTGGAGAGTGTGGGCTGGTGGTCAAGGCCAGGACAGACACCACCTCTCTGGGGCTGCCTGGGCCGGCCCTGGGTGGTGCCGAGCTTCCTCTATTTAGGCTGAAGGAAATTAGCAGTGGAACAAATTAAAACAACAATCAGATTTAAGTGGCCTCCATCAGGAAATTAACTTTAATGGATATTGTCATCACCAGGCCCACCTCAGAGTTGTGCTGCTCACAGCATTGGGATGCAATAAAAACTGAGGCCGAAACTCCCAGTCACCCACCCACGGCTCAGAATGAATTTTCTTTTTACTGCCTTATGTTTGCTTTAATATGTTCCTTTCCTTGTTCACTCAAGCTTTTCTATGATTCTATTAAACTGATTGCACACCTCTGCAAATGATTGCACCCCTTACCTGAGTTGAAAGCTCAAATGGGGACGGGAGAGTGGATTTTGTGCTTCCTCACTTTCTGTTAAGTGAGGTCTGAAAGCTTCCCTTTCCTCTGTCATATTCCAACCCCAGACTGGTGAGGGTTCTTGAAGGGACTGCTTTCTAGTTCTACCTTAAGTCCTGGTCTCGAAGGAGAATAGCATCCGCCTTGTTACCTGGGCACAGCGATGTGATCCGGGGCTCCTCTGAACACCCCTTACCTCAGTTCTCAACTGAGTCTAGTTGCCAGCCTTCCTCTACCCACCTGGCCTGTGCACCACCTTCCTCATCCAAACACCTCTAAATTCTGTATTGAAATGGAGGCTGAAGGGGTGAGCTGTCGTCTTTACTAGCTACCTTGAAATCAAAGGTCAAGGTCAAGATTAGGACATCAAAAGCAATGCAAGCAGGGCAGATAGAGGGAATGTGACCGCAAGGGAGAATCTGACTTGTTAACACAATGAGCCTCCAAGGCCACGGAGCAGGAACCGTGGGGAAACCAGAGCTGGCGGGCCTGGCCACGCAGCACACGCTGGGTAAGAGCGTGGATTCTGGAGCCGACTGCTGGGCTTGGATTCTTGTTCCACCACTTGTTAGCTGGGCGACCCCTGGCAAACCTCGCTGAGCCTCAGTCTTCTCATCTGCATTACTGGAATAGTAACAGCTTTTCTTCCTCAGGGGATTATCATGAAGCTTACTTAAAATATATACAATTGGAAAGTTCCTGACACATAGTAAGAGATAGGTGTTTGTTAAACGAATGGAATGTATTCAGCCCTACTACGTGTCAGAGATGATGAAGAAATGGCTTTTATTCTCAAGGAGTTTTTGGTCTGGCAAGGGAGACACCGCTGAGAGGACAGTGGTGTGTGTGGAGGAATGGACCCTAGTTGAAGGATAATTGCAATGGCTTCCACTTATTAACCACTTGTTAAGCGCTTTCCACATCTGTCCTCTGTTTAATCCCTAAGAGTTCCTCAAGTATTGTTGTCTCAAGTAACCAATGAAGAATAAGACTAAGAAAGCTTAAGTTATGATCTAAGAAGTCTCGGCCAAGAGGCTGAGCTGGGACTTGGATGCAGAGCTGCCTCCCTTCAAAGTTCATGCTCCTTCTCCTGATAAAGGGGTAGGACCCTCAGGAAACCACGTGCCGCGTGCCCTTCATCCCAGGAGAAACAGGTGGGGGGAGAGAGCGAAAGACTGGCTTTCCTTTCTTTTTTTAACCCACAGATAACCGTGTGACCTTGGAGAAATGACCGATCTGCCTTGTGCTCCAGCTTCTTCAGGTGTGAGACGGTACTACTCTGTGCCCTCCCTGCACCGCCTTCCAGAGTTGTGCGATCAGCGGTGAGACCCAGGGCAGCCCTGGAAGCGTTTAGAATTCCAGAGAAAAGAAGTGGCTCCAGCTCTGAACTCCCGCATACAACAGCCTGAGTTGCCTGACCTGTCTCCCTGCCTTCCTTGAGCTGTGTTGCCTGCAGGCTTATCTCCTTACCCGGATGGAAGCTTCTAGAGGCACAGACAGCACCTTCACCACCTTGTGACCCTGCAGCATGTTGCCTGGCGTTAGACACGCGGAAAGAACATAACAGGTATTAAGGAACAGGACTCCAAACAAGGGGAAAAGATTGAAGTAGAAAGGGACAAAATGTGTCTGTGAACTCATAGGAAGGGTTTGGGAGGACGAGTCCAGCGGGACTAAAACAAATGACTTGGGAAAGGAGCGCTGCCCGGTTCTGAAATAGCCTGGCCCCGGACAGACTCAGGTTAGGCCCGGGCACTTCCAGATTCAGAAAAGAACAGACCCTCCAAACCTCTCAGGGTTTGCCAATCACTAATTATGTGGCAATTATTCTATTTTGGGCTTTTGCTAATGAGATCTGGGAAGTGCCTTAATTACCCAAAATTATGAAAATAATTTCAAACTTGACTCTAGGGCTAGTTTTACTCCACTTAGGAAGAAAAATATAAATGAATGTGCACGAGGTTATTTTTTATTACAAAACAGTCTGAATTTGCTGGAACTCTAGGCCCCTGTTGTAAACGCAAACCTACAGCGTCCCGTCACTTAAATGTTCGACGTTTCAGACACCTGTGCAGTGTCACTCTTCCGGGCAATAAACTGTGAGTGGGTTTTGGTGATTTCCAGAAAAGGGTCTGAGAAATCCCAGTCCTTGCTGAAAAGGAAACCGTGAATACTCCGCACCTTCCACACTTACAGTGAGCCTGGGACACAGTTTAGAAGTGAGAGTAGAAGAGGGAACAGTCAACTTGTTATGTAATATATGCTTCTCCTTGTGAATTGCATCCTATAGCCAAGTACAAGTGAATCTCCTCAGATAATACTACATCCTGTTTGCATAGACCTCTATAATGCTCGACCTGTTTTTGTGATGTTATTAGGGAAGGGAATGTAGTGCAAAGGGTAAAAGCCCAATTCTTGGTCCTTTCATCAACTGCATTGCCTTAAGCAAGTTACTGAACACCTTTAAGCCTCAGCTGCCTCAGGTATAAATCAAGGTGTGAACTGTATCAGCCCCCAGGTTAATTAGAGTCAATATATGTAAAGCACTTCTTTACACACCCTAGACCAGAGGTCAGCAAGCTAAGGCCTATAGGCCAAATCTGGCTTGGTGACTGTTTTTGCAGAGAAAGTTTCCTGGGACACAGCCATGCCTATTCCTTTGCGTGTTGTCTGTGGCTGTCCCCACACTGCAACGACAGCGCTGAGGGGTCACAGGAGAGACAGACAATATGGTCTGTAAAGTTGAAGACATTTGTTACACAGCTCTTTGCAGAAAAAGGATCCCTCCCCCGTTCTAGACCCCACAGCACTGAGTGAATGAGGGTTACAAGGGCAGTAATAGAGTGGGTAGGTATGATTATGGCGTTTTACAGATAAAAGAAGAAAGCCCAACAGGGTTACCTCACTCACTGACGGCAGCAAAGCTAGTAAGTGCTCGGCCAAGGCTAGGCCCGACGGTCTGACTTCCAGCCCAATGTGTTTTCCACTACACTCTACAGACATGCTCATTTCACTCAATAGACACCCAGGGCTGAGCTGGCACTGCCAGCCAATCAGTGGCTGAGGCCTGGCCTTTCACCTCTGATGAGGTATGCTTGTTTGTAAGTCCTGTTTGCATGGTGTCACCCCAAGGATGTACCCAAAGGACGCTAAGCAATCCCAGCACAGCCACGTTTTCCAGCACGTTCTGTGCAATGACACTAGGTCTCCAGTTACAAACAGGGTGCTGTAGTCAAAGATGTCCGTGAAAAGCTGAGTTAAAGTGAAGAGGTCTCTCTACACTCCAGGACTGTTCAGAGTCTTCAGTGTATCAACACACACTGGGAATCTCTAAGAGGACACAGCAGCACCTCCCGAATCAATCAGGCCCCTCCTCCTCACCCCATGAGTTACCCAGAAGGACTGGTGGTCTTCAGAACACTCCTTGATGGTCTCAGAAGTAATATTTCCCCATTTGTAGGAAGGGACTATACCTCCCCATACCCAGATGACATATTTTTTAATTAATTAAAAGAAATTAAAACCAAGGAAATGCCCTTTTAATTACAACTGAAGCATTTACTGACCAAATAGTTCCCAGGAGTTATTACTAGAAACACATGCTTTCCAGTGCTGCTGAGAAAAGATTTAAGTAGCAGTTTATGCTCCTTCTAATCTTCCCAGACCTTCCTAATTCTGGGTTGACCATGAGACAATCAAGATCATCTGTTCCCGTGGAAAATCAGAAATGGAACCAATGAGAGATCACATTTTTATACAGCAGTTGCCACAATCCCTTTCTATAAAACCAATCACTTTTGGAAACATCTGTAATGTATGAAATACTTACAATTGGCTATAATCTTGTGGTAATAGCTTAATTATGCCTCCAAAAAAAAAGCCCCCTTATTCCAGGAGCCTGGCAACAGATCTGTGATTCAGTCTCATATTTCTCCCCCTCTTTGTCCTTTAATTCAATCCCAATTATAAAAGTGGGAAGCATTTCTAAAGCTTTGGTCCCCAAATGCTGTTCCAGCACCATGGACTGCCTTTTCTTGGTCCCCTTTCTTTCTGATTTGTTTCCCCACTCCTGAGACTTACGGGAACAAGTCCAGGGTCCCCATCAGAGTCATCAGAGCCCCAACCTTGAGCTAGATTAGGCTGCCCCCCTGTTCCCTACTTCTCAGGGTGAAACATTCGTCTCCTTTGAACTGTTCCTTTCCTGGATGGTAAGTCTCATGAGGCAGGTGTTGCTGGCCACTGAAGCCTTACAGCCTGGTCCAGTGTCTACAGCAGATATTAAGTAAATATTTCTGCTTGTTGACTTCTGGCTCATTGGAATAACTGCCTCAAAGACGGGGAGAAGGAGGAATTTCATACCGGTTCAAGACACCTGGGATAAGTCAATATGTAAGAATTGCTGAAGGGTTGTGGAAGGAGGGAGGACAAACCTCAGGCACAGAAGTCCCCTCAGGCATGTCAGTTTAAGAAGCAAATCTTGAGACCTTGGGAAGGGAGAAAGACAGAAGACTAATATCCAGACAGAGATACAATGGCAAAGTTTTAGGGAAGAAAGAAATGGAGCCCAACTAGTTAAGATCTCATGTGGGTACATAGTCAAGTGAAATCCATTGAGTGTTGGGAGAATCGTCTTAGATAGGAAAGGTCTCCAGAAGCAACAGAGAAACATTCGCCGATCACCAGCTACCTGTAAAGAGGTACGCCGGAGCAGCAGAAGTGAAGGGGCAGAGACGAGACCCCCACTCCAGATCCCACCAACTTCACGGTCTGAGAAGGGAGGCAGGTGTAACGACACCCTAAAATACTGGGGTAAGTGGCGGCATTTGTGGCTGACTTCATCCTTCCGGCCACACAGCAGTCACAGAGCACTCCTCTGTGTGGAGGCCGTGTGACCGCTGCAACCCGGGAGAGTTCCGGAACATCACATGCAAGGTGACGTTGGGACCCTTTCCTTAAACAAACAAAAAAAAGCGGTCACTATTAGGCTCTGATTCTAATCTCTTCTGGATCAATCATTTGAGAAATTCCTCAGATGCACAATTAATAGGAGAATATATCCCTTTGCTCACAGACACACACAGATTCTTGAAACCTGTTCTCCACACCTGCTTCCCCATCCACTCTGCTGCGGACCAGTAAGCAATGATGCGCTTTAAAAAGTCACAAAGTAGGAACAGCAGTTATGACGTGAAGATAGTGAAAATAACAGCAGTAGTCATTACTGAGACTTAACTCTGTGTCAAGCATTAGGCAGAGTGCTCTACAGGCTGGAGCTTATGACTGAAGTATCAATACCATCACTGTTTCCAGCGGAGGAATCCAAGACTTTGCTAGCAAAGTTCAGTAACTTGTCCAAGGTCACCCAGCACAGGTGAGGGTCAAGCTCTGGTCTGTCTGACCTCAGGGTCAGTGTCATGTCTCACTGAGCTCTTCACAGTGTAGGCGGGGAGGGAGAGGGATGGAGGGGCAAGAGGTGGGAAGGGAAAGAGAAAAGATGGAAGAGGTAGAGTGTGAGAGAGAGACTAACCATCCCCAAAAGGTGGCGCAGCAAGGTGGCAGATACCCAGATTCTGCGGACAAAGCTGGGTTCAAATCTTGGCTCTGCTAGAGTGAACTGAGGGAGGAGGTAATGCTTTGTATGCATTTGGAGGTAACAAATGCTAGACCTCTCCTCCAGCACCTTCTGTCTCAAGAGAATTACCAGTAAGTAGTTTGCTGGAGTTCTGTCTACTTGAAAATAATCTGAATTGGTGACATTTGCAGAGGGAAGACTGCATACTAAATACTATAAACTCATTTAAAGCAGGCATAGGCTCACCTTATGCTTCTCCCTGGCACCCAGGTGCTTGGAACTGTGCACTGTTCTCAATCCACATTTGTTATGTGGATGAATGCAAATTGCTAAGGGATGCAAAGCGTTCTGGAAAAAGCATCACCTTCAAAGCAGAATAAACGTCTTTTTGTGTTCTTGTCATCTAGTGAGAGTTACAGCGAAAGCAATTATTTTGAAAGAAAACTGATTAAAGCTTTTTTGTCATGAGTTCAAAAACAAGTAAAGAAACAAACAGTTATTCACCGGGAAAGTCAAAGAAACTAACAGGATGGAATGGTCGTGTTAGGTGACAAGTTTGCCCTTAGGCACAGGAGGGTAGAGATCGTGACAGGGAGAGAGGCAGTGACCGGAGGCATGATTTGCATTCCACCTGCCTTGGAAAGTAATGAAAATAAAGCCATGTGCTCAGGGCAGCGCTGTCACTTTGAATTGTTCCAAACTGTCTCGCTTGTCTCACAAAGTGCTTCAAACGTACCGAACGCACTTGCCTTTCTGCAGACGTATTCTGTACCAAGACTGGAAATTCATGGTGGTTTCTGCATTAGTCACACACACGCAAACCGTCACCCCTTCGCCCCACCCCACCCCCACACACGGGACACTTCTCCAAGATGACCTAACTCTAGGATGGCTGAAACAATTTAAAATAAACATTCAAAATAACCTCACCTCAGAGCTGACATATGAAATAAAACACACATTTACTGAGACCCTAAACAACGGTCCATGGCAAGGCTTAAAAAGAATAAATAAATTAACTCACTTAAAAAAAAAAAAAAAAAAAAGGAGACTTTTCTTGTAATCATACTCCATTCCACTTTTCCTTTTGGTTTTATAAATCTGTACTTTTGGGGCAGTTCTGGCTTGTTGGAATGTTTCCTACTTTAATTTATTCTAGTTAAAGTTTTTAAAATTGTTCAGTAATGTACCAAAACATCAAAAAATCTTAGATGCACTCGTGATGGCATTAATTTCTGAAATTGCTATAACTGTGAGTGACAAGGAACCAGCTGCCTTAATTAAATAAATTTCAGGATGTCCTCCGACTTTGTCTTGTCAAGACTTCTGGGAGTCAGTGATCGCTCACAATGGGATGGAAGAACAGGACACACAGCAATTTCTTAGCAGCAACGACATTAATTTTTTTTCTCCTCCTTGGGAATTGTGAAATTAAGTTTGGGGGTGATGAACAGTCCCTCTAAGGCTTCCATCTTCTTTTCCACTCTTCTCCCCTGACAACCCCGATCCTAGGTGTTCAGTCACTGCCTGAATGACCTGTGACAAAGAGAAAATGCAGAAAGCAACAACCGGCTGGCCTCATTAAACCGTCCGGCGGGAGAACTCGGGAGACGGGGAAGGGCTGGGTGGGTGAGGCTTGTGTAACGCGATTACTGTTCCACCCCTCATATCACAGACAGGGAGGGAGGCTCAAAGGGTGAGCCTGACGTGTCGGGAGACCCTCATGGACCCAGATTCCACACTTTGTGACTCCTAGGGAAAGATCTTTCTATTCCTGACTTCTAATCTGTCACTAATGAATGTCACCTTTTTTATTGTGGTAAAATATACATAATGTAAAATTTACCATTTTAACCATCTTTATTGCATAGTTTGGTGGCATTGAGCATATTCACATTATTGTGCGACCATCACCACCTTCCATGTCTTTACCTTCATCTTCCTCAACTGCAAACTGAAAGCCTGTGCCTTTTAAACACTAACTCCCCGTTTCTCCCCCCACTCAGCCCCTGGCAACCACCATTCTACTTTCTGTCTCCATGAATTTGACTACCCTAGGTACTCCTTAGGTACTTCATATAAATAGAGTGATACAACCATTGTCTCTTTGTGTCTGGTTTATTTCACTGAACCATGTTTTCAAGGTTCATCTCTGTTGTGACTTGTGTCAGAATTTTCTTCTTTTTAAGGCTGAATAATATTCCGTTGTATGTACATAAATTTTGTTTATCGATTCATCTGTTGATGGACACTTGGATTGCTTCCACCCTTTGGTTAATGTCAATAATGCTGCTGTGAATGTAGATATAAAAAATATGCTTGGGCTAATATAACCTTTAATCAAGCAATTTCTCCCTTCCCTAGGGTCACTATTATCATCTCTAAAATGATGACAGAGGGATAAGCCCCTTCTTGATTATCCCATTTTCTACTAGCACATCATTTCTCCATGGACACAACCCAGTATTTTCACTAAGCTGGTTGCAGACAGCTGTTAACCCAGTCCAAAATTAGGGTGATACAAAAGGAATACCTTTGAGTCAAGGTCAAAGGTTTCACGTTCCATCCTGGCCCTGGGAATTCCAACTGTGTACAGAAAATGGGAAGTGCTAGAGGATACTGGCAAGTCGCCTCTGCTCCTCGCATTTCCTCCATGGGGAATTCATCCTGAGTAAAGACTCTCGATTCAGCTCAACCTGACAACCACTCATTGAGCACCTAGCCAGCACCAAGACCTATGCTAGGTATTCGCTGGCTTGCTCTAGGCATCCCTAAAACTGTTTTTCTTTGGAAGATACTATGACGGCATGGCACGCTTTTAAAAAGAGCTAGCTGTTGCACAGCATGACTTCAGAAGAACAAATTAAGTCCCTGCAAAGGAAAAAGTATAAGGAAGCAGAAGAAACCTCCCCTGGCACCGTTGCCCATGTTTACTTGCCAGGCTGTTCCAGTCTTCCTTCCAGGCAGGATTTAAAATATCTACAGAGCCTGCTTGGCAAAGCAAACTGAGAACCCCTTTACATTTCAGCCTGGCTACCAGCTTCCCAAGCCATCCTCTCCCTACAGAAGTGCCTAGCAGCACAGGCAGGAGCACCCTCTGACCCATATTCCCATGGAAAACACACAGCCCAATTAGTTTGCCAAGACTGTCGAGACCACCAACGCCCATGTGGAGTTCCAGTCTAAAATGACTTTTTTTAGTCCTGGTTTCCTTCCCTTCACTGTTGCTTCCCTGTATATTTTTCTTTATTTCTCTACATCCATGATTACTCTATCCAGCAAAGCTATCATTTGGGATGGAAGGGCAGATAAAGTGCTTCCCAGATAAGGTCAAGTTAAAGGAGTTCATCATCACCAAGCCCTTATTATATGAAATGTTAAAGGGACTTATCTAAGTAAAAGAAGATGATCAAAAATATGAACAGTAAAATGGCAACAAACTCACAACTATCAACAACTGAACCTAAAAACAAAAACTAAGCAAACGACTAAAACAGGAACAGAATCACAGAAATGGAGATCACATAGAGAGTTATCAGTGGGAAGGGGGCTGGGAGAGAATGGGGGAAAAGGTACAGGGATTAAGAAGCATAATTGCTAGGTACAAAATAGACAGGGGAAGGTTAAGAGTAGTATAAGAAATGGAGAAGCCAAAGAACTTGTATGTACGACCCATGGACATGAACCCATGGAGGGGAGTAAAGGGGAAAAAATAAAATAAATAAATAAAATGACTTTTTATGCCCTAGCTACTGATTTCTCTGAGAACAGTGACTCATAACAGAAATGTAGACATTTAACTCAAGTGCTCTCTTTGTAATGATTTTGTGTTAGTGTTCTGAGAAGCAGTCACAAAGCTAACGTATTGTGTTTTCTAGCAGGTACGGAGGGAAGGAGGGAAGGAAAAGCTGTTGAAAACAAGAGGTCACTGGACTTGGTAATGTTAAGGGAACGTTAGATTTGTACTCTATGAACCGGGCTGCATAAGCACAGGGTCCTTCTAGGTGGATAGGCCAATGTTTTCCAGGTGAGCTCACCCTGACTTACAGCGCCTGGCATCAAGTCCTATCAGTATGCGACAGCGTCCAGTGGACCCAAAACCACTGTCCTGGGCTGCAGCATGCCGTGGAATTTCACACAAGTTCAGAACTTCTGACAGTGTGATTTGATAAAAATCCCAAACCCACAGTAGCCCGTTACGTGGGCAAACAACTCATTTTATATTCACTGCCTTGTCGTGTTAGTGCAGAGGTCATCTAAAGAGGAGGCCTAATTAATCAAACTGTCAGAGGCAATGAGGAGGAGCATGTTAATAGGACTTTTATTTCACCCAGAAAATCGGCGGCCTGACAGGGGCCAGAAAATATGGCCTGGATGTTGCTGTTTATTAGCAATGCTGAGATCAGTGGTAATAGGAGCCAAGCAGTGTGTGGTTGATAAAGTGCAGGGTGTCAAGAAGCAGCAGCACCTCGAAATTAGACTGACAAGAGCCAGCACTCAGCGGATATTGATAGCTGATAAATAGGAAGCCTGGGACAGAGGGGTACTTTGGAGAGGGTGCCATAGCCAAAGAGGGCTCTGCACAGTTAGGCGGGGGCAGAGGGCAAAAGGCAGAGTTTGGATTCTGTCCTCTGCTGAGAGCTCAAAGGGTTTAGCTTCCCAAGGGATCATTACCCATTCCACTGGTGTTTCTTCAAAGGCTGCTTGCACCAGTCCCTGTGCCAAGTGCTGCGACGCAAAGATGCACATGCCGCCACCCTCCCCACTAATGCTGTGCTTATGTTGGGGAGCACACCCCCTTAAAATATGAAGAAAGTTAGAGATCTTCAAAAGAAAAAATTCCAACCTACACCAAAAAACACAAATTTGGCCATGTCAGGGGTTTACAGAAGGGACGCCCACTGAGGAACATGGTCAGAGGGGAAGCCTGGCTACAAGTCCCCCGTCTGCTGTCACCATCTACTATTGATGGAGTATTTTTCCAGGGGTGAATGAGCATTGCTTGGGGGGAGAATGAGACAGATCACAAGAGCACTGTTTTCCTAACAGTGACTTCCCGTGGAGGACTACAGAATGTCTTCATGATTCACACTCAAATCCATCTTATGCTTCTGTAGCCATGTCTCGGTTATTAAGGAGGGAGCCATGGTACAGAGGAATCAGCCAGCAAAGGAATCACCAGCTCCAGGGGCAAGTGAGGCTCTCAGACGGGAGTTGCTTCCATAAACCTGGCACCAATGCCGGGTGCCCACTGGGCAGCCTCTTTCCCTACCTCCGGGCAGACGCCCAGGCTTCTGATTGTTTCATGGGTTCCACCGACAGTCACGATGCGCACTAAAGTTTTACAGCTTTATACAGCAATTCTTACAACCACCTTTAGGGAGGCTGCTGCTATGCGCCCAGTTTGATCTATGAGGGAATGGACAAGCCGTTTTAGACAACTTTCTTCCACAAGGATGGAACACAAAGGGCTAACTTACATACTTGTAGAAGGCATTCCCCGACAGCCCAGAGGAGCATTTCCTCACCATTTTTTTTAAATTCCCTTTCTGTGTTCCCTTCATAGCACTTGTTCTAATTCATAACTGCTTTTGTTTTACTCATGTGTTTACTTGCTTACTCTTCAGTCTTCTATCACAGCAGTAACTATGTCTACTTCATTATATATATATGATCATATATATATATATATATATATATATGCTTAATATATATCCATTGTCAAGCACAGAGCCTGGCATGTAGCAGATACTCCACAAATTTTTGTGGAATGAACGAATGAATGAATGTACCTAAGTAAAACTAAAAATAAAATTAATCAGAATATCATGAGTCTTAAAGTTCTACTGTGTTTGAATAGGATTTCATTATTTCACTCCAAAATGCTCACATTCATTAAACATCTATTTACTTCCAGGGCTTCAGTTAACAAAACAGTTTTGACCCTGCGCTCACGGGGCTCTACCATCTCACTCCTTGTCTAGACCAGAATAAATAGCAAATATAATGACTGAAACACTATCAGCAATAACACTTGTGTTAAATTGGTCCTATATGTCAAGCTGCACAGAGTAATTTGTACATATCATTTCACTGATGCTCACAACTATCGTATAAATTGCATGTGGTTACGGGTCCCATTTATCTTTACAGATAAAGATCTGAGCTCTGGAGAGGTGACGTAACCTGCCAATTACCACCTGTGGGCAAATGGGGGCACTGGGATTTGACTTCAAAGCCTGAATTTGTAAAATCAGCAATAGGGCTGCACTCAGGTGTTTCTAAAACACCCAAACAACAGACACAGAAAAATAATAGCTACATATGTGAAGGTCCCTGGACCCTCCTCTGCACCCAGGTTTTGCTGCCAATATTTTAATGGGTTATGTCTTAATAGGTTTTTCAGTTTGCAAGGCATTTCCACATAAAATGACCCATTTCACCCTGAAGAAACTCTCTAAAAGGGAAGAGAGAAAACTATAGTATTAGCCCCCTTTCCCAGAAGAGGTAGCAGGCTCAGAGAAGGTCTGGCTCAGTGCCACACAGGTGGCAACCAGCACAGTCCTGAACTTGGTCTCGTAGTTCTCTGGCTTCCCAGGATCATTTTAATTTTTGCATGTAAAGGATTCATAAAGTATCCCAGTAGATCCTTGAAAAATAATCTGTGGGTGGCACAGTGCCATGAGACAGGAGAGTAGCAGCTTGAACGGTAGCGAGAGTCACCTGGGGTCTTGTCCCCAGCCTCACCAGTAACTAGCTGTGGGCACCTGGGCAAACCCCTTCCTTCTCTGGGCCTAGGCTTCTTCCCTGGTGAAGATGAAGATGGGAGCCTTGACCACGTGACCTACTTTGTTACTTTGCAACTCTGACATCAGTGAGGAGATGTATCTCACTCCTAGTTTCTCCCTTTTGGCTTCCTTTCTTCATCTTTTAGTTGCTTTTGTGACATTTGGGAATTAGATGTGACAAAGGTTGGCCCCCTCCATGATGAAGGACGTTGCCTATCAGGGAGATGCCACTCCCACAGCCAGCCTGACCCACGTGCAGCAGGGAGAGGGGTGGTCTTTGCCAGCAGGTAGCATTTGTTAGGATGAATAATGGAGAGTCCAAAGGTCCAAGGTCCTCCTATTTGTCACTTAGACCAGCCTGATTCAGAAACTTTGCTACTTAGGACCAGAAATTTAGTCTATTTAGAATCTTATCAGGAACCTCCCACCCCCAGCCCACCACATAATCCCGTGGGAGATGCTATTTTCATGTTAAAAGAAGCCTATTTTCACAAATGTCTGCTTAACTTTCACCATTTTCATGTGTTCCAACAATCTTAGGACTTTCAAAAGAACATGGTGCTTTATGCAGTGGGCCTCATTATCACAGAATTTAAAGGGGTGGGGATGGGATTTTTTTTTTTTATCTCCTTTACTCACAGCCTGCAGGGAGGGGGGGTTCAGTTGGAGCTCTGGAGGCAGGAGACCTGTGCCCTACTTCCCACTCTCCATGTAACTCGATCCATTGTGGGCAGGTCTTTAACCTTGATTTTCTAAATTGAGAATGGAATCACACCAATTAAGCCTGCCTCAAAGGACTGGGAGTCGAATGCAGCCATGAGTTCCCATTTCCTGCCTCTTCTAATTTTGCCCTCTCTGCTCATTTAATGTGCCTCAAACCATCTCGGTTGGTCACTACAGCATGAAAGCAGAAATCACGTTGTTTGACATCTCTGCTTAAAAATCTTCAAGGGCTTTTCACTGCCTGAGAATAAACCCCAAATTCTTGAGCTCCTCACAGAGTCCTGGCCTGCACCTAGTGCTCTGGCTGCACTGACCCCTGGTCGCCCTTTACCCTTTTACTCCAGTCTCCTTGTTGTTATTTTCCGTCCTCCTCTCTCCAGCACTGCCAAGTGGCCAGAGTTGAGTCATCCTTCAAGATCTGGCTTAAACGTGACCCTGTCCAGGGACGTATGGGCCGGTCCTGGTCGCTCTTGTAGTATGAATACCTTCTCCTCTCTACACACTCCATGGGGGCCTTTATTTGGGCAGATTCTGCAGCACTGTAATTAATGATGTTCTGTGTCCTCCCTCTCCCCTCAGTATTTCCCTTGGGGTCCCTGCATCGGTATGACCTGAGGTGCTTGTTGGTACTTTTCTCATCAGTATGGCCTGAGAAATGAAGACTCCTGGATCTCACTCAAACTCACCAAATTACAACCTCTGGAGGTGGGTATGACTTGTGCACGCTGAGGATGAGAATCACTTCTCTAGAGTGTGAGCACTCAAGGGGCAGGAACCACACCTGATTCGCTGCCTATCTCCAGAGCTGAGCACTGGACCTGGTCCACAGGAGGCAGTCAGTGGACATCTGTGGAGGAACGAATAGCGTATGCCCTTAGGACACAGGCGAGTAAAGTTCTTGTTTTGAGGGTCTGACTTAAAGATGAGTTGCCATAGGATATCATTTGGTCTGGCAGTGTGGGGCTATACAAAGAGCTAAGAGTATGGCCACGTGACTTTGCCAACGTTATCCTGTGTGGCTCTGCATAAAGAATGGTGGGAACCTAAAACAATGGGGCCTGACGAAGAAGGGCCTTGTGGAGTGGCTGCAGATTTGCAGAGGACACCCTCCTGGCTGAGGAAAACCAGCAGACACGGCCCCTTGTCCAGATGTGACTTCCTGGTGAAGTCAGCAGGCACTCCTTGCAAGGATGCACTACCCATTTCCGTGCTGTGGGCTCTGAAGGGAAACACAGCCGTTGTTACCTATTTTTTTTTTCTACTCAAAACATTAAATAAATATAAAAGCAGCTACATTTCAGCCTGTAGTGACAACCAAACAGAAACAATGGATTCCCTAGGCCTTTTCACTGAACAGAGAATTTGGGGTCCAAGCCTAAAGGCGGTAGGTACACTGTTGCATCAAGCTGAGGCTCAGTCCAGGAAGCCTCTGCACCTCGACAACCTTCCAGGTCCAGTAAGACGCAGGGAACCTGCAGAGGTGGGTGAGCTGCCCCTGTGTTGTTTGTCAGCCCTCAGGCGTCCTTTAATTTAGGCTTCTTGAAAGCAAACTCTTTGAATTGAAGCTTTGCAGGGGCCTTAACAAAATGAAGGAGACCACTTTATTTTATGTTAGGGACAAATTTCTCTCCAATAGGTCAATTTCAAAACTGGCTACTTTTGTAAACAGGGCACAGCAGCCCCCCCACAGCAACGCCACATCTGCCCACAGCTTTTGGCTGCCGACGGTCTCGTTCTCACGTTCTCACTGTCTTCGTTTCCTTAGACATAAGGAAAATAACTGATTTTCCCTTCCTGTGGGGAAAATTGAGTGCACTAACATTTCTGTTCATTTTCTAGTTTGCTCTGTGATTTCGAAATGGCAGATTTCACTGGACACTGATTAGACCCAGCAAAGAAAGCAAAGCAAACTGTTTCTTTCTACTCCGAGCTTCCCCAGTTGGCTCAAAAGGACAGACACCTTCCTGCTCTGTTGAATTCGATCAGAGCTGGCTGGCCAGGATTCTCTGACTTGGTCTCTCTGGGGCTGGCTTTGCCTTCCCTGAGGTCACTGGGACAGCATTTTAATGGCAGTGACATGCAGCAGGAGTCAAGGAGAAAACTTCCCGTGCTCTCCCACGTCACTGTCGTCCACAAAAGAGGTCACGGGAGTGTCATTTCTTTCCCAAAGAGGTCATCCTGGATCTCGTCTTTGTGCCACGCACCTTTGTTTTGTGCGTTTCTTTGAGCAAGGAACTTACTTCTTCACAAGCTTCCTTTACAAGGAAAGGGGGCTTCTTTGTACCTTGGCAAGGACACTATTGTGGCTTGAAAACAAAAGGGATCTGCACCTTAATCCCCAGGACACTGCTCTAGGAACCTTATTTACAGTATGATAAAAACCCAGTCCATTCTCACAGCCTCATTAAAGCGAAGCCTCATTTAACTAGTAAGACATTTTTACAATGGGTTTACTGGCGTGCTGTGATAAGCGGCTGTCCAACATCTTTCAACAATAGCCAGGCTGCAGCCGCAACCATGACGCGTATAAACACAGCATTGGTTAACAATGCACAGGGCTGAACAGCAGGAAGTGAAGGCAAGCATTTTGCCTGAGCGTTTTTGTGTGCGTGTGCGTGTGCGGCAGGGGCAGGAAATTCATCGGAGGGAAAATTTATGAAAAGATTTTAACAAGTTTCATATTTCTGTAGAGAAGAGTAAAGACGGCCTTTTAAACTCATGACCTAATTTTAAAAAAACTTTTCCTGAAATTTGATAATTTGATCCCTGAAAGATAAAAAGGGCTGGGAAGAGAAAGAAAATGACCCTGTTCTCTCTCCTTTTAAAAAAATCTTATACCTAAAGAACGAATAGAATGACTTGTGAGTAGATGCAGCTCGCCCTTCCAGGAGCTGAAGTCTTGCTTGCTTATTCAAGAAAAGGGATAGGTAACTTGGCAAATCAAAATAACCAGTCCCAGGCCAGATCCTGAAGATCAAAGTACATTTTTTTTTAACAGGGCTTATAAACTCTGCATTTTTTCTCTGTGATACAGAATCTAGCCATCACCTTTATATTAAACACTGTTGGGGCCTCTTCCAGGTACCTGAGTGCCAAAGGGTGAAGCACAAGTTTTCCTAAATTAGGGAACAAACTTAAATGCACTAATACATTTAGATCCTACACAGTATTTCACTGTCCCCTCCTATAATTTCATATCAAATGCTGTTGCATAACTGGACAGAGCAAAGTCTTTTGTATTTACACTGGAGACTAAGGTCTGACATTCTGTCTAAATGAAATTTCCCAGTTGTCCCATGCAGTTTTTACCTCGATTCCACGCTAGCAGTTTGAAATGTCACTACATATTGCTTCAATGACAGGTGAGCAAAAGCCAAGGCTGGCTTGGCTGGTGCTCGGAACAAACAGGCCTGGGAACCAGCCTAGTGTCCTCAGGCCCAGTGCTGGCCCATGCCCTGTCCCACCAAGCAGCACTGCCAAAGGGGACCCAAAAGCTCGGTCAGTGGCCCTCTCACAAGGCCGATTAAGAGGGACTGTGGATCCCTCTCACGGAAAAGAAAGGACACTTGATCTGTGTGTGTGTCTCTTTCCCTATTCTGTGCTTGAAGAAGAAAAGGCTGCTTTTTGGAGCAAGTTTTGGCAACAGCCCTATTTTTATTATTAGGAAATACATTTAAAACAAAAGTTAGCGTTCCATAAAACTAATTTTCATTATGTTAAAAAAAAAAAACTAGAAAGCTAAGGACATATCCTTAGGTTACTCCAGTGTCTTGGTTTTCTTCTTCTTCTTAATACCAAAAGGCAGCTTCTCAACCTCCGCCTTCCTTCCCCTGTGGGAGGGAGGTAATCAGGAGGCATGTCTGCGGGCCTCATCAACAGTATAAATCAATTAAGCATCACCGTTCCCCCCAGGATGCCAACCCCTTGCAGATCAGCCTGGCTTGCCATGATGAGATATGGGAGCTCCCCACTCACGAAGGTAAAAAGATTCCTCACCTGGACAGTCCTGCCAAGATCAGATCAGCCTTTGGGCACATTCAGAACTTGGCAACCTGCCGGACATTCTATTCAGAAATTTGAGGCTGGCATATTGATGCTCTGACCAAGAGGCTTTGTGACTCAGTTTCCCCTTCTGACACAAGCAGGACACTGGCCTGGGTCATGTTTCGTCGCATCCTGAATTCAAAGCCTCTAGAGGTCCTACTTATAAGGCAGAGTGTAATTTCTCAGAATTTAAAACTCTCACCAGACATGACTTCAGCCGTTCTTTATAAATCATCTTTTCTTTATAGAAACCCTGCACTGGTATGACGAATGGAGGAAACCGTGTAGCTGTAGCAATTCCTTTAGTTGTGCTTGTCATTCCCCATAAGAAGGAGCAAATAAAGAATCTGGGGAAAATTCACCTGGAGAAGAGACAGCAAGGAAAACCTCCAATTCCCTCTGAATATTGGAAGAGCTCTCTGACATGTAGACTAAAGCTTAGATGGATATGGGATCAACCAAAAAAGGTTTGAGTCGATCATAATGCCTGGCCTGATGTATGGTCCTCAGCTGAGAGAAACAAAGGCACAGCAGTGCTCGCAGAAGGGGTATGAATGAGCAGCCAATCAGCAAAATCGATCCTGACAGTACAGGGGGTAACAAGTGTCCTGGCCACATTCCACAAACTACTTGGGCATTTAAGCAGAGTGGATGAATTCATTCATCCTCATGCATTCTCTCTCTCTCTCTCTCTCTCTCTCTCTCTCTCTCTCTCTCAGTGAAGGTATGTCGCAGAGGCACTGGATGACTAGATAAACTGTAAGAATGTTACAATCCTGAGATTTTTATAATCCTGAAAATCAAACAAAAAAGAAGAATGAAAAGAAATGGTCTTGCCTATTCTTCTAGCCCACTTTTTTTGCAGGTGCCGTAGATCTGTTTTAGGCCTTCCCAATTTTTCAAACAGTGCCACAGTGGTTTACTGTACAGGGCCCTTTACATCAGTGCTGTCTTTCCAGGAAGGCTGGACTCTTCAAGCGCTCTGTGGGCACTGATTATTCATACAACCACCCAGTAGCAATCTGAACAGAAGTGTATACACTGCCAAACACACGGCAACCCGCACTCATTCACACATGGAAAGAAGTGATCTCGTCCCCTGCTAAAAATTAATGCCTCATCTAGAGGAATACATTGTAGAAAGAAAATCCAGGGCCCGGTGGGGGGCAATTTTCCCCTCAGGCTTCGTTTGATAAATTTTGTTTTCTGTCCTTTAAAGGGGGTGGGGAGTTCACACATTCGTGAAGACGCTCCTCCGCATTTATGGAATAAACCAAGATACTCTGAGAGTACACACCCAGCACTGCTCCCTAGACATGCTCTAAAGGAAACTGAGAGAGGGTGGGGACCCAATGGGGAGCGGTTTTCTGCCCTGGTCTGTGACAGAGTTCCCTAGGGGACTATATCCTTAGTGACGGCACGCACTGAAGGACCTTCTTGTTCATATATTAGTCTGACATGCTGACTTTCTAATTTTTCAAAACAGTCCTTTCTTTTTAAATTGCTGAAAGCGGATAACCTCCTCAAGTCACATGAGTTGCTTAAAATGACCCCTTGGCATTTTCAAATGGTTGATATGTGCCCCAAGTTTGTACATCCTAATCATATCAAAAAAATAAATAAAGGTCCATGGAAGAAAGCTAGCATTTGCTCAGTGCTCACCAAATTCCAGGAATCATTACACACGCGATCACGCTGAATCTGCAAACTAGCTCTATTTCGTAACCTTTACGTTGCGGAGCCTCAGAGCGGTAAAGTAACTTGTTTAAGGTCTCTCCGTTAGTAAATCACTGAGCCAAACTGCACGCACACTTCTAGGTCCACGGCAACGCTCTTGCCAGTACACCAGAAGAGTACAATTAAGTCCGCAGCACACGCGGTCTTGGCACTCTCGAGTCAGCAACAAGAATCATCTCGGGCCACCACATACCTCTTCGGGGCTTAATTCAGAATCTATGTTCCCACAGTGAAGGTACAGTTCGATGACATATATGAACCAATATGTATTAAGTTCCCAATTTCCAAATTCCAGTGCAACCTCTGACGCCGCGGCACCTCATGTGCACAAGGCGCCCCCGGAACTTAAGAAACGGACCCTCTCCCCTGGCATACGATTCACGCCACAGTGGAAGGAGCCCTCACCTGAGGGCTAAAGCCCTGGGCTCTCATTCTGGCTCTTCCAAATCAGCACCTGCCATCGTTTCTCCGTCTGTTTTCTCTTGTGCTAAATGGGAGATGAAGATGAGATAGTCTCAAAGGTCCTTTTCAGTCCCACGCATGAGAAAATCGTTTAAGGTTGGGAGGGAAAAAGCTGAAACATGAAATAAGGAACTACGCCATGTTAGAGAAGGAAAGAAACTCAGGTCAGTTTGTACAATAGTTTCACTTCAAACATAAAGAAAGGGAAGGCCAAAGACACAAGATGCCATCCCAAAATTGCACGCCAAGGAAGTTACCATGTGTATGACTGGGGTTCCCTGAGTTTCCATCAACCCTCCTTCTACAACACAGAGCAGGGTGAACTTAACGTGAGACATAATTAAGGGGAAAATGTCAAAAAAAATATGTAAAAACCATTATTATCCTATCCGCACCAACACAGGTCATGAATTAACTGGGTTTATTTTATTTTGTTCTCTGCTTTTACAGGAAAGATGTCCCCAGCAGGAGACAATTTGTAAGTGAGTCTAGGAATAAACACACAGCCAACTTAAAACACCTAGAGCTTCCAAGCCGGTTGTTCTCACATTTTAAAGAGCATAAAAGCCACCCTGGCTGCTGAAGTACAGACTTTCTGCACTGCCCCTCCCTCCACACTGCCCCCAGAGGCTCTGATTCACGTTGAGGCAGGGCCCGGGGCACTGCACCAGCAAGAACGGAGGTCAGGGCCCAGTATTCAGGAACCTCACATCTAAAGCTAGATACATGGGGTCAATAAAATTTGGTTAGCTATGGTCACCTGGAGACAAGAGACCACCCTGATTTAAAATCCCTACGGTGATTCTGAACAGTTATTAAAATAAAAGTTTTTTGTTCACTCTTCAGAAATCTAAACTTACCTAAACAGCCCATCTACCAAAGATGCCTGCTATCAGTGCTGTGTTCCTTTCTGTGTACAATGTTAGCACTTTCATAAATAAACCCAATTTCCTCAAGTGAGGCTGTTATGGGACCATGGAATATCTGGTTTAAAATAGACAAAGTCACTATGACAACTCTAATTTCATAACAAGAAAACCCATAAAGACCCCAGCAGAGAAAAGAACAGCTAAACTATGGTTCTGAAATGCTGCGTCTCGTGAGGTTTTTCCGCAATTGGAAATGTTCGGTCTTCATGAGAAAGAAGCCTTTCAGCCCCGTTAGGTCATGTTGTGAGGAGAGGTCTAGACAAGATCATAAAATATTCAGTATAGCAGTTTTCAAATCCACAAAGTTTCACACAGAAGCTTTCTCCGGGTCACATTATTCCAACACGTACGGCAAGTTAACAGAGTTACATGAAATTGGAAATCACCCTCTCCTGCCCCTTCCTCTTCACTCCCAAACTGCCGTATGTGTGGCTAGGCTGTATTACATACACCGGTATCAAATATTTCTCTCTTTGGAAACCCTTGGAACATGTGTATTAGAATAGTTTTGTTCAAGGGTGGCAACCGTTTTTCAGAAAGCCAAACTGACACGCTTTTTGCAGAAATGAAAAGTCATGGTTTGAACTATCTGGAGACCAGCAGACGCAAGGAGTCCTTACCGGAGGGTCAGCCTGGTGTGTTGTAGGAGAGAGGAAACTCTGGGGGCTCAGCCCTCACAGGGGCATACTGAGCATTTTGGTCTTGGCACAACCAAGACCAGGGGTGCCCTAAAATGAAGGAGTGATTGAGAGAGACAAGTACACCACACCATGCTTCTGGCATTTTCTGTTTGAACATCCAGAGGACCCTGTGTTCTTTGTGAAACCTGGCTTTTCTTTCCTGTATTTGTCATGCCATTATTTTTACTTTTCTTTATCTTTTTCTATGCATTTTTGCTTTCTGGCCACAATAAAAATGTGGAGTCCAATCCCCCATCCCCTTAAAATGGAAGAAAACCATTACTGACAAGAACCAGAAATCTATAGTCCTATATTTCTGGGGGTAGGCTGGGGTAGGAATTATTTCTGCTAAGAAGAACCTGATAGATTGCACGTAGAAATGTAAAATGGTGCAGCTGCTGTGGAAACGGTATGGTAATTTCTCAAAAAATTTAACATCGAATTACCATGTAGCCCAGCAATTTCCCTTCTGGCTCTGCACCGAAAGTAAGCGAAAGAAGGGACTCAAACAGCTACCTGCACACTCGTGTTTACGGCAGCATTGTTCACGTTCACAGGAAGCAACCCAAGTGTCCGTCGACAGATGCACTGATAAACAGAACAGAGCATAAACGTACAAAGGCAGGGAATTCTGGTATGTGCTAGAACGTGGCCGGACCTTAAAGACGCTGTGTTTGGTGAGATAAGTCAGCCTTAAAAGGACACATACTGCACGATTTCACTTATATGGTGTACTTAGAGTCGTCAATTTTGTACAGATAGAAAATCGAGTGGTGGCGGCTAGGGCTTGGGGGTTGGGGGAAATGGGAGCTGTCACTCAATGGGAATAGAATCCCACTTTGGGATGATGTGGAAGTTCTGACGGTGGTGGTGACGGTTTGCACAACGATATGAAAGTACTTAAATGCCACTGAACCGTACACTTAAAAAGGGCTGAAGTGGAAAACTGTATGTTACTTATTTTTATCACAATAAAAAAAAAACCTGATGGGGAAATGGTGATGTCAAACTGGAGATCCCACGAATGGGACTCGCTTAGCATTGCGTTTGTGCCACAGCAAAGTTGAGAGGCGGCAAGTCTGTCCCTGCAGGAGTGCAAAGGATGCTCTACCATCTCACAACCCAGTATCAGGATCTTTGGTAGAAGCCCTGAAGACTGTCAGGGTTGGTACGGCATAAGGAGATGCATCTGAATGGCCCAACAGTGGAAAAAGCAATACCTGGAGGCCAGAAATATGATGGAAAGGATCTTAAAGAAGAGAGAATGTTTCTTGGAAGTTGACTACAATAGCTAAATCTTCTTTATGAAGAGTAAATGTTTTTAGTCTTCCCATATTTAAACGAAAAAGGCTTGACAATTTAATGTCTAGAATTTTTTCCAAGTCTTATTTCAGATTCTGAAGGTAAGTACCATATATTTCCTGCCATAAATAGAAACTTAGCGTGGCTGTAGGAGATTATTCTGTGTAAACATTCAGGCAGAGATGCTGGGCACTCACTGTCTTGCATAAATTCGTCTGATCAAGCTATCAATTGCAATTGAACAAGTTTCTATGCCTCCTTCAAGTGTTGCCAGACGCTGCGGTCTGGGAAGTGGGATGTTTGGGGGAGACCAGGGAAAATATTGCAGTCAGCCATACGGCGATTTCCACCAAAGAACTTGGAGAGCTTTGCCCTGGTTATGGGCACATTTTGAGAACATAAAAGTGAAAATTCACATTCAACACCTGTTCCTCATTACCCTCTACTTTCTAGGGTCAAGATATCCCTGTTACCAAGGAGTAATCAAAGACATAAACATTCCTTTAACTTAACAATAATCGGAAAGCCCCAAAAAGCAGAATGCAAACAAAACCAACTCTGCAGGCATCAACCCCAGCACAAACTCATTTATGCTATTCTGTGACCCATCTGGAAAGAGAGAAAAAAAAAATCATCTGCAACCTCCAGATCCAACTTGGGCACGAAAAATAGTAAGACTTCAGTATATGCGCTGCATAAAAATCACTGCATCAATAATGCATAAACTGAAGATAATGCAAAGATATCAAGAGTCTTCTGAAAGTATATTCAGAAATATTCTTAAAAAGGAAAAGGGGAAATAAGTCAGTTTTAAGTTATTATTTTAAACAGTGGCTTCCCTCATTTGGGGGAAAAATCCGTTTCTATTTCTGGACCTCAGTCCATTTTCCTGGAGTAGATTTCCAAAAGAAGTTTACTAACGTCCAAGTACTTGCAAACAGGGAACCCAATAATACCCCATTCCTATCCACTCTAACTTCCACATAACTGATTAAATAAAAACCCACTGTAGTAGGTTTAATTGATGGAAACTAAAATAAATAGATGTATTTAATACCCACATGGCAAAAAGTATGGAAAAGGGCAGAGTCTCTATCATCTGGTATTTATTTGATGGATGGAAAGTTTTCTAAGAATCTAAAAAGGTGCATATGAAGAGATTTTTGAAATCTGGAAAGAAAAGGGTCATACAGTAGGAAGCGGGGTTGGGGAAACTAGTATTAACTGTTGGAGGAAAGAAAGATAGACTTTCCTGAAAAACCTGTGCTTGAGAAAAATAAAAATACAATAGTTAAAAGACAGTTGAGGTCCTGGCCGGGTAGCTCAGTTGCAGAGAGCATTGCCCCTAATACGCCAAGGTTGTAAGTTTGAAACCCCAGTCAGGGCACATACAAGAATCAACCAGTGAATGAATAAATAAGTGGAACAACAAATTGATGTCTCTCTCTTCTTCCCTTCTCTCTAAAATCAATTTAAAAAAGGATAGCTGAGTGACTTTAGAATTGAATCTGTCAACACACACTCCCGGTCCCCAACCGAGGACCTCCAGAGGCGGATCTCTGGGCACAGGGTGGGCATCTGCAGTTCTTACACATTCTCCTAGTAAGTCTTCTGTGCCTTCCAACTTGAGAAACCCTGGCCGGGGCCTTTAAGTTTGCAAATATTCAAGCTTACAGAAGAGAGAGAAGAGGTAAAAAGTCCCTAACACATTTTCTTTGTACAGACTTATGTTACTCAGAAAGGTTCCTCTGTCATCTATTCAAGCCAATTGTGGAGGAGCAGTTAGAAGAACATAACATTGACAATTACCGAAAAAATAAATGCCGAATAATTGTAATTATGTACGAGCTTCAAATGGGAGCCGTCTACTTCCTGCACCCAGTAACCAGCTCTGAGGGGCCCTTGCTCTCTCACACTCACGCCTCCATTTCCCCACAGCCCTGGCTTCCGCCTGGGCATCCGTGGTGAACTGGCTGCACTTTATACCCAGCAATGCAAAGCTGGCGACCTAGGCTGAGCCCATTGGTGCACTCTGTTCTTTTGTTCCTGGTGATTGGTACAAGGATGGGGGCCCAAGTCAGCCGGCAGGATCGCCAGCAGGATCAACTTCAGGATTTTGCTGAGGCTGCCTTCCCCCCTACACAGTCTCTTTACCCCTCTTAGTCCCCCCAAGCTATAGGCAGCCATCTGGAACGCATGAGAAGACCGTATGCCTGAGAATGGAGACAACCTGTAATGGAAAGGGAGAAACAGAGCCCCGGTCACCTGTTAAGGCCCCCTTAAAACCTCCTCTAAAGCCATTATCTACCTTTAAAGGTTTCAAATATGTGAGCCAATACATTCCATTTGTTCTAACCAGTTTGCATTGAGTCTTCAGTCACTTGCAACAGAAAAATTCTCACTGATACGGAGTGATGCCTAAACTGTTACATTTTTAATATAGTAAAACATCATTCATTTGGACCTCAGAGTAGTGAATTGCAGAAGATGCAGGGCTAGGTTGAACCTTACCCATACGATGTTTAAAGAAACAAGATTCAAAGAGAACATTTACACTATTAGACTATATAAGCAGTGTATAGTAAGTATTCAATAAAAATGTGATCAAATGTATCGTTATATACTTAAGACAACTACAGAAGCACTCATTACAAATAAGTGAAATGATAAATAAATATCAGCCTCTTTGATTTGATCTTCAATCAGAGCCAGAGGTTACCAGACTTTAGGATTTCATGGACTAGTAAAATTTCAAGGATTGTTTTAGATACTCATAAGCTGTGAATTTTTATTTTACCATGAAAGGACGCTAAAACACAAGTATGCACACACACTCACATACACACCACCCTGGACCATCATCTACTACATTTCGTTTTTAGAAAATCAAAGCTCAAAATGTAGGACAACCATAATTTCAAAATGAAGAATAATTCTTTTCAAGAAAAACTGATTAACATACAGTGAAAATACAACAACACACATATACATTTTGTCTTTTTTTTTTTTCTCACTTTGTTATGACGATACTATGAAAGTTTATCCTTTGCTCTTTGATATACTTCACTTAATAAACCATTTTGAAACTTAGGCTTTCCACTAATTCAGATGGGCGATTCCTCCACCATCCGGATCAACAGTCAACCTTCCATGTGTCTGTTTTGTGCAGAGGCTGAAACCCGGAACTCTGAGGCTATTTTGCCTCTGAGAAAAATCTCTGATCAAGTTGAGAAAAATCTGGGAACTTGTTGCTCATCTTCGATCAATTCATTTTGATAGCTTATAATTCTCTAAAATTATAATTTTTATAATTTATTTTATGTTTTAGTTTCTTCTGAGAGAGTGCAAGGATTCAGATGAGAAAGTTCTCCAGGAACTTACTGGATTGGGAAGCCAACACGAACACCCATGAGACACCTGGATAACTCACAGGCTATCCAAAGCTCAAAGCAAACTGTCTGATTCCGTTTCTACTAGTCGCCAGCTATATGAATTCAGAGAAGTCACTTGTATGTCTTGGCTACAGGTTCTACACAATGAGCGTTCATACACCTTCCTCACAAGGTTGTAATGTTGGAATAGGATGTTCGGCACAGTTTCCAGCACATGGTACACTTTGTAAATTAAAAGAATCTCAATTGGTTCAGGCTGAAATTGCATTTAGAGTTCATACAGGTATGTTAATTAAATAAGTGAAGCTGAAATATTAGGACAATTGGAAAAAGTAATGGAGTCTACGGCGCACTGGAGCATACACATGCACCACAGAAAACCTTTAAACTCATCTGTTTTATTTATTTGCCTAAACAAAATACTGCACATGGAAAACAACACATTTGGAGTCCAAATGTAGCCCTAATTCCTAGTTTAGGGCCCCTGGTAGGTAGAATCTGAAAAGACAGTGAAGAGTTGAGGGTTTCCATGAATGGAGAGTCTTTGAAAGCTCCATCCACGCTTGTAGTAATTATAATGTCTTCCCTAAAGTAGCCAATCACTAACACATACTTTACTCCTGAGCACAGCACTTATGAGTACCTAATATTCTTATTTTACATTTTTATTTTTGGTCTGCCTATTTCTTGCCAGAATGGAAACTCCATGAAAACAGACTTTGCTTCTAAGTCTGGTAATGGAAGGCGTTCCATAAGCATTTGTTAAATGACTAAATGAGAGTTATTATTTGTTCCTGTGAATTTCTACATAGAATCACTACTTTCAAGTTCACAATTGTAAGTTTCTGAAATGTAACAGTTTTATCTCCCCGCTTTGAATGCCGACCCAGCCAGGAGAGCAGTGTCTGGTAGCCAGGTAATTCAATGAACAGCCAGGTAATAGAGAATTCGTTTCAAAGGCGTTAGATAAACAACTTGGATTTAGTAACTAATTGTAGGATGTCACTGTCCCCCCTGGGGCTGGAGTGTTGCTGGAGGCCAGGGCCACTCTGACAGCTGGGACTATAATGACTCAACCAGGAGAAACTGGGTTCACTGAGCAAAGGGTTCTCCAGGGGGAGCCAGACTCCAGAGCCCCACTGGAGGCTGGTTAGCAGGGAAGCCTGGGAATCCTAGTTGGCAGTATTCAGTCTGCCATGTGGTGCAAAGAGGAGCAGGATAAGGAGTGGAACAGATCTGAATGCAAAGAGCAACTGTTACCATAGGTAGTTAGCTTGATATTAATAAAGAAAGCAAAGGAGATCAGACATTGAGAGCTACAGCTTCACACCACAGGGCATTACAGCATTTCTCTGCCCTTCCCCCTTCTGGTATTAGATTGTTGAGAAGTACAGGAGGAGGTGCTTGACCCTAGAGGCCTGTCAGTCTAACTGGGGGGGTATGGATCTATCAAAAGCCTGCAAAAGCTTGGGAACTTGACCGATTCTTTTGAAAAAGCATCTGGTCCATTCCAAACCCAAACTAGTACCTCAGGGAACAAAGAAGCTGCCTCTTTCGGCCATACCACAATGCTCTCACCCCATGAGTCCGTGTGCCCTTCCTTGCCTGGGAGCATGCAACCACGTGGGTCTAGCAGCAACTGAGGCCCCCTGGCAGACTGCATGGGCTCCAAAAGACTAAGCTTTAATATGAAGCAGAAACTCTGGACACTGACTTTTGTTTGGGCCTTGCTGAGGATAGGGTTGGACTTTTTCCATGGCGGGATGGAGGGAGACGGGAAATTGGAAACCCAGGGGCAGCCTTCCACCCGAATAAACCATCTTGCCACACCACAATCTCTTGTGCATGGGTCCTTGGAATGCTTTCCTTGTGATCCTATTAAAGAGCCTGATTTCCACCGACAACACCACGGCATGCGGGGATGCAATCAAAGGCCAGGGACCAAGTTGGCTCGCTATTATCTTCCCCCACTTTAAATGCTTTTTGCAAATTCAATTAAAACAGGACTTTTTGGCTCCAAATACCTATGGAATATCTGGATAAACGCATTTGAAAGAGGTAATTATTAAGGCCTGTACCACCATGCCATTCTGATTCTTTACTTCTGAACCAACTCTGTTTGGTAAAAATGGAAAACTATGTCCGATACTGTGCCTATTTGAACACACTTCTGAGCCTCTGAATCGTGTGTGTGTAATATCATAATAAATACTTTAAGCATATACACATAGTTCAAATTTTTACCTTCACACGTGACAGAACAGTTAACAAAAATATTCATCTCTGTTTGGTTTCCCTCTCCCTTATTCCAAGAAGGCCTTTGTGTTCTCTTGCCTCAGGGGTGTTTGTATCATGGTTTAAGTAGAAGCTGCCAGAAATACCACCTGCCCCCACCTTTCCTGACTTTTGTTTTCACTGAGCACTTTAAGCTCAGTCAGCCTGCTGGGGAGGAGGGCCTGGTGAGTGCCCTTGGGGACATGGGTGAAGGTGAAGGTTTATGAGAAGCAGTCAAGATAAACTGGAGGGGCAATTCCTCTGCAGTTGAAACAGAAGGACTGTCTGGACTAGTGAGGCCTCAGCTGAAATTCCTGGCAAGGGGGCAGGGTGGGTGGGGGAGTGACCAGCCCCAGTGGCAACAGCCAAGTGAGGTCCCTCAGGGGACAAACCATGCCCTCACTTAGCTTTGGCAGAGATCCCGCATCCCAAGTCAGGGAAAACAGAGTCATCATTTGCTTTCAAAGGACCATGTGACACCCAAAAAGTACCCATCAGCAGTAGACTAAAGTGCAGGGGGCCTCTCCATATGTCCTGAATCTCTCAAGGTGCTGGTTTGGGAGCCAGGGCAGAGTGAGCCTCAATCACAGGTAAGACCTAATTTCTTCCTATGCTAAAGAGTAAAGGCTCAGATTTAGATGTATTTCAACTGCAAAAGCAATCAAATAAGTTGATATGAAGTATCTTGCATCTGTATATCAGCGGAATAATATTCATACCTGCCACACATGTCTAAATGTTTGAAAACAAGTTGCTGGTGCAGAGTTATAGCTCACACCTTGGGCTTTCATCAGCAGGTGCAGCTATTGGAATTGCAGGGAGTGTGACGGGCTGGTGACCTTCAGAATCTTTACCTCGGAGATGGGCTTGCTGATAGTACGATAGAGCCTCTGGTAAGATGGCACGAATGTCTCTTAGAGGTCACTCGGGGGACCCAATCCCACATTCCACAGAGAACCCAACAGAGCTCCTCAGAGGCCCAAATCCAAGTGAAAGATGTCACACATCACAAGTTTCCCAAGCTTCAGTCCTCATGCACTAGAGTCACGATTCATTTGCCACATCTGGGCACCACCTGTACTAATATTTACGGAATATTTCTCTACATATGGACTCACTTTTACTACTTAAATAAATTTATTCGCACCCTAAACAACAATATTCGTGACATCACAAGGTTGGTGTACCGCATATGCGCACATCACACATACACACACTTCAACTGCGTGCAATAAATACAAAGTGACTAAAGAACAAGTGGTCGGCTGGGCATTGCCTGAGGTTATGTGATGCTTCCCTAAGTGGCAATAACTTAGCACAGTTTGGGGAATGCATCACAAGCACTTCTGAAGAACTATAATTGTTCTGGGTGTTCTAATGGCATTTTCTCTTCTCTTTGATCCCACTTTCCAGAGTTGATAGTCTTCTAATAATGACTGGTCTGAATATAAAATGATGCGGAGAGAGGGAGCGAGGTAGAGGAAAGAAAGGAGGGACAGAGGGAGGAGGAAGAGACAAGATAATAAGGAGGGAAGGAGCGAGAAGAAAGAGAAAGATGCCCAGGCAAGAGATCCAAACAAAAACATCCACGGCACAGGAACCTCTGTGTTTGGGTATGTGTGTATGAGCCACGTAATCATGTCAGGAAGTCTGTTTATCAAAAACATGGTTACCTCATGAAGAGGCGTGCTGTCCCTACACAATGGCACAATGCTGGTCCCAAGTATAAACCTGCAAATAGGAAGCATTTATGCTCTCATCCTCCAGATTCCTCCAGACGCCCAGGAGTTCACCCTGTCAGCTGATCTTTGCCTTTCGCTCTACAGAGACTCCTAGCTAACCACACAGTCAGCCCTCCCTCTACACCTTCCCCACTTACCGTCCTTATCAGCTCAGGAAGAAATTTCTGCAAAACTCTTCCTCTGGTCACTGATATCTGGGAACCAAATCCATTAAGATATTTTTGATCCTTACTCATGCTATTTTGAATGTCTGGTGCACAGGAAGGAACTGATAAAAATAGAATTACAATGCCCTTACTGCCAAAGTAGCAAAGGAGCTGATTAAGTTTGATGTCTGAATAAATATACAATAGCAGGCCCCACATTTTGATAGCCTTTGATGGAAGCAGAAAAGGGTGCAGTTTTCCCTGACTGTAAATGTGTACATTTCTGCTCCTTTACCACGTGCTTTTTTTCTTAAAATATGGTCCCTCCTCTTTTAAATATTTAAGGCCTTTAGAATAATAATGATAAAAATACAAAATAATGGCTAACATTCACTGAGCATGTACTAGATGAGAAGTACAGTTCTGGGAAGTTCACACGTGCTAACTCATCGAATCCCTACAACAAACAACCCAACAGGGATGCCTGGATACTGTTATTTCTTTTTTATAGATGAAGAAAGTCAGAGTCAGACACGTAGCAATAGCATAAGAGAGAGATCCACGCCCAGTTCTGCTTCTCCAAATAAGCCTATCAGCATGGGGCTAACTTAATCTCTCTTCATCCCAGCCCCCTCTGTAGTGAGAGGCAGCTAGGACACAGGTTGCTAGGAGGGCTACACGAGAGGTCTGTGAAGTCCTTCAGGGAGCGACTGCCACAGAGCAAGTCCCCGAACACACTGCACGATCACCACCACCACCATGATCTTTCCTTCCTCTAAACCTTCCACTGACTAGAAGGAATATTCTCTCTCTCTATATATATAATTGCTTATAATATATTAACCTTTCTGTATGTTGTGTTTGATTTGCTAAATTTTGTCAAACATTTTTGTGACATATTATTATATCATTTAGGGGGTGGTAATGTCTTTTGTTATATTTTGTTATTAATGTTATGCTGGCCATAAAATGAGTTGAGAAGTATTCCCTCTTCTTCTAATTTCTGAAAGAGCCTGTGCAAGATTTTGATATTTCTTCTGTGAATGTTTGATGGAATTCACAAGTAAAGCCACCTGGGCCTGCACTTTTCTTGTTGAGAAGGTTTTTGAAAATGAATTTTATTTCATCATTATACATAGGGCTATTCAAATTTTATGTTTTTTATCTCGTGTCTTTTTTTAGTAAACTGTATTTTTTTAATAACGTGTCCATTTTGTGCTCACTTCGCAGCACATATACTGAAATTGGAACGATACAGAGAAGATTAGCATGGCCCTGGGGCAAGGATGACAAGCAAATTCGTGAAGCGTTCCATATTTAAAAAAAGAAAAAAAAGTTTGTCCATTGCATCGAAGTTTATTGGCATAAAGTTGTTCATAATGGTCTCATTATATTTTTAACGTTTCTAAGATCCGTAGTGATAATTCTTCTTTCTTTCTTGATATTGGCAATTTATATTCCCCTATTCCTTGATCATCGGAAGTTTATCAAGTTTTGCTGATCTTTTCAAAGACCAAGTTTTTTAGCTTTGATATTTTCTGTTTTCCATTTCATTGATGTTTGCCCTTCACTTTAGTAATTCCTTCATTCTACTTACTTTGGAGTTGTTTTTGCTTTTCTTTTTCCAGGCTCCTGAGATGGAAGCCTGAGGGAATTGGCTTCAGGTCTTTTCTAATATAAACATTAGAGCTAGAAATCCCCCTCTAAGCAGTGCTTAACCGTATTCTGCAAATTGTGCTCTGTTGTATTTCCATCGCCATTCACTCACTTTGAAATAAATTTGTTTATTTATTTAAGTCAGTCCTAAATTTATTCATCTAAATAAATTTGGTCCTAAATTTGGTCATCTCTGACTCATTTAGAAGCAGGCTGCTTCATTTCTAAGTATTTGGCATTTTCAAATATATTGTTATTGATTTCATTGTTTTGAGGGAATGATTTTATGACTTTAGATTTTAATGCCTTTAGATGGGATGAAACTTGTTTTGTGCTCCAGCACATGGTCTACCCTGGTGAAAGTGCCACGTGCACTTGGAAAGAAGGAAGCTAGTTGCTGGGTGAAGTGCTCTACAGACATCAAGGTCAAGGTGGTTCGTAATGTTGTTCATATCCTTATATATCTTACCGATATTTTGGTCTAGTTTTACAATCAGTTAAAGAGAGTGATGTGTTAAAATGTCTTACGATCATAAGAACGTCTCTCCCTTTAACACTGTCAAAATTTGCTTTGTGCATTTCAAAAGTCCAATGTTAGGCACATATACATTTATTTATGACTGTTATGTCTT
The DNA here is from genome assembly GCA_007922815.1 of Macrotus californicus. Taxonomy (NCBI): domain Eukaryota; kingdom Metazoa; phylum Chordata; class Mammalia; order Chiroptera; family Phyllostomidae; genus Macrotus; species Macrotus californicus. Next base: position 89,298 of record VMDR010001759.1, read on the forward strand.
TCTAATGAACTGACCCTTTTATGATTATGAATGTCCCTCGTTACCTATGGTAATAATACTCTTCTTCTTAAAGCGTATCTTACCTGATGTTAATATAGCTACTCCAGCATTCTTATGCTTGCCACTTGCCCGGCACAATTTTTCACATCTATTTACATCAACCTATTTGGATCTTATATTTAAAGTAAACCTTTATTATTTAAAGTGTGTCTTTATGTTTAAAATGTGCCTTTTTTACATAAAATATAGTTGTTTTCTAATTTACTCAAATAATCTCTGCCTTTTAAGTTCATGTAATTATTCATGTAAGCAGTTATAGATTATGTCTTAATTATTTTCTGTTTGTCCTCTGTTTTCTGTTCTTTTGTTCATCCTTCCTGGCTTCTTTTGTATTAGTTAAAATATTTTTTGGAATTCTATCTTACCTATTGGCTCCTAAGCTTTATATTATTATATTTTAGGAGTTGTTCCAGGGCTACACTATATATCCTTAACACTGTACAGTCAAGTTAGAGACAGCATGGTACCATCCACAAAGAATGTAAAAGTCTGGCAACCACGTCAGTCTTGTCACATTACTGTATGACATAGTTGTCATATCCCCTCTACAAACGTTATAAACACACGCATTGTAATATTGGCTTTAAACCATCATTTATATTCTTGAAAATAATCAGTGGGAAAGTAGGTTTTTATATCCACCCAGATATTAACCATATCTGAGGCTCTTCATTCATTCCTCAAGATCCAAGTTCTCCTCTAGTCTCGTTTCCCTTCAGACTGAAGAACATCCTTGAACACTGCTTGTGGAGTGGGTTTGGTAGCACAATAACTTTTCTTTATTTCTTTACCTGAAAATGTTACTTTGTTTTTATTCTTCAAAGATATATTCATTGGCTATAGAATTCTGAGATCACAGGTTTTCTTTTCTTCCTGCTCTTTAAAGATGTTCTGCTGAATTCTACCCTCCATAGTTTCTTTTTTTAATGTAATCTTTATTGTATTTTTCCCATTACCATATAGTCCCCTTATACCCCCTCCTCCAGCAATCACTATACTGCTGTTCATGTCCATGAGTCCTTTTTCCTTTCTGTTCTATCCCTTCACTCCCTAACCTTACCCACCAGCTGTCCTCCTGCTCTCCATCTATGTCTGTCTCCGTTTTCCTTGTTAGATCAGTTTGTTCATTAGATTCCACAGTTGAGTGAAATCATATGGTATTTGTCTTTCTCTGACTCGCTTATTTCACTTAGCATAATGTTCTCCAGGTCCATCCATGCTGTCGCAAAGGGTAAAATTTTATTTTTTAAGGCCAAATAGTATTCCATTGTGTAAATGTCCCATAGTTGTGATAAAAAGTTTGATGCCATTTAATTCACTGTTCCCCTACAGATACTGTGCTGTTTTTCATCTGGATATCTTAACTATTTTCTCATTTTCTTTGATTTTCAATCATTTGACTGTGGTATTTCTAGGCATAGCTTGTTTGATATTTTTTCCTATTTGGAGTCCACTGAGCTCCCTAATCTGTAAATTTATGTCTTTCACCAAATTTAGGGACTTTGGGACTTTAGTTCTTCAAATAATTTTTTGATTCTACTCTCTCTTCTCCTACAGGTCTCAGATTACCTGTATATTAGACATCTGATTATCATCCTATAGATATCTGAGAGAGCTGTTAATCTTTTTCAATACTTTTTAGTCTCATCTTTAGATTGTATGATTTCTATTGCTCTATCATAGAGTTCATCCATTCTTTTTTCCTTTTGGTCCATGTGGTATTAAGCCCATGTAGTAAATGATATATTCAGGCATTATACTTTGTTCGTTCCAAAATTTCTACTTGGGTCAATATTTTTTTGTATCATTTCTGGTATTTCCTAGCTTTCTATTCATTACAAACATATTTTCAATCCTCACTTAGCATAATCCTAACAGCTGCTTTCAAATCCTTTTCTGATAATTCTAATATCTGATTCATCTCAAGTTGGCCTCTGTTGACTGTCTTTTCCTTTGACAATGCCTCTTCACGTGTCAGGAAATACTGTCTGTTCTCCAGGTTATGTCGTGGAGACTTTGAATTGTGTTATATTTCTCAGAAGAATGTTCATGACCTGTTTCAGCAGGCAATTCATTTGGTTAGGATCAAACTCTGAACTCTGTCCTGTCTGGTGGGTAGTGGTTCAGTTCTCAGTTCAGGCGCTTTCAATCTGCCCGTGCATGTGTGACAAAAGGAACCGACTAGACTTGAGTAGAGTTTACACACAGATTTGGGGGTTCCTCTTGGCTCTCGTTTTTTGTGGAGTTCCCCCTCACTGGCTGGTAGCTCTGATTACTCTGAACTCTTTCAAAAGGTTCCTCCTGCCAACAAGAAAAAAGAGTGCAGGTTCTCCGTCGGAATTTTAGCCACTCCATGTCATAACTCCATCTAACTGTGGCTGCTCTAGGGGGAAAACCACGGAAATGGAAAACTCATTCTACGCCATTGCTTCCTCTAAACTCCCCTCCAAAAATCTCCCTGCCTGTGTTTATTCTCCAAAGCCCTGAGGTATTTATTTTTTGTTTTTCTAGAATTTATAGTTATTTGTGGGAGGTTCAATGTTTAAGAGTTTATTCTTCCATAACCAAAACAGAAACCCTTATTACCTTTTTTATAAAATTCAAAACCAATAGCCATATATTATTCAGATATGTATTTGTTAAAATACATTTGAATAAGAAAAAAAAAAGCTAAAAGATAAAATTCAAATTAATGTACACCTGGAGAGGAAGACAGGGATTAGAGAGGGAAAAACACAAAGATAAATAGAAATTATGGTCTGTGTTCAGGTGCTCTGCTGTGTGTGGGCTGATGGCTGCTCACTACATTATTCAGAAAAGGATAAATACTATGATAATAATAAAAGCTGTGCATAGACCAGTGATGTAAATGTGCCATGAACCAAGGACTTTGATTAATTTAATTCTGCCCATCTAAAAACAAATGTCCACAGAATGCTCATCTTGTTCTTAGACTCCTGAAAAGTCTCATGATTCTGGGATGCTCTCGTCACAGGGTCTATGAAATAGCTAAGGATTTATGAGATTCATTTATAGGTAAAATTTATGGACCATTCAAATTTACGTACATCTTAGACACATGGTTAATAATGAGAAAACCCCTAAATAATGCTGTTGTTTGCATGAGAAGGAAAGACAGACAAAACAAGGCATGTGCCTATTGTTTCTTTGTTTCCAATACACACAGGCTGTTTGACCAGACAGGAAAAGTTCCTAAGGGTTTTTTAGAAGCAAAGAATGAGAAGAAAAGGGACTGAACAGAAGAATGCTGAGGCATTCTCAAAGCAGGAGAAAACTTCAGCTTGCAGGCTTAAAATCATGTCCACAAGTCAAGGACCGTGGGACATTTTCCCAGAGGGGACTGGACAAGGAGCCTCTCTTGTCTTCGTATCTTAAACTGGGCTGAATGGAACACCAGGGAATACGCTGGAGGGAGGGAGATCACACTGGCCTGGCCACAGGGGTGGAAAAAGTGATGCAATCGGAGAGTTCTTTCCCATCTCTAATTTTATGACTCTCTGTAAAAAGGAAGAATTCGAACCACTTCAAAATAAAATCACCGGAGACCTGGCTTTGAAGGCTGGATCTGATGAGAAATAGCTATTGATCAATATTTATTTTCCTGGTTGATAATCATATAGCATGACAAAATATACCTCCACCTAACTACTGCTTCATAACAAACATAGGGTCAATTTTTAAACGGACGCAGAACATTTTTCTGGGAATTGGGAACAGTAGGGGGATAATCTACAAACAATATCATTAAAAAATAAAGGCTTTGTTTCCCGACAACCAAAAGCTTGACAAATCACGCACCATGCTGTATTCCTTAGGATACTTAACAGAGCACAACAGAAAGCTCTTTTTCCCCTGCTTGCTATACTCGGTTTGATTTTTAAGGACTCCCAATGATTAACCTCTAAAGAAAACATCCATAAGAACATATTTTTAAAGCTATGCTTCATAAAAAGTACATTTTGTAAAAAAAGAGAGAGAGAAATGTGTTAATTGCTGTAAAATTCAGATCCCCAACCCACTGAATACCCCCGTGGGTGTGAGAAAACAGGCCCTCTTGGTGGGGGGGGGGGGAAGGTAACCCTAATTATGTGGCGGCACCCAAGTCTATGTCAGGAGCAGATGCTGATAAGATAGGCTCCAAAGGAATCAGGTCTGGACTGTTTCAGCTGCAAGAGTGTTGGTGTAATGTTGGTATTTGGCTGTGATCTAGAGGCCAGCAAAGGTGAGGCTGGACAAAGCGGAGCCTAATGAAGCTGCTACTGTCTGGGGTGAAGGAGCGACAAAGCCTTTCAAATTAGCAGCTGAATCCTGACACTCATTAGTGATTATATATGCAAGGGCTGCAACTTAAGCCCCAACCAGGAAAGCAGCCTAGACGTGCTGCCTATACACAAAGGAAATAAAGTATGTATAAAAATAAAGAACTAGAACCTTTTCAATGTCTTCCCTTTCACATCTTGACATTTTCCTTTTCCTTTTCTTCCTTTTTTTTAAAAAAAAATATTAATGACAGGACTGCAGTTACTTACCTTCCAATTTAGTACTAAAATAATTACCACCACGACTAAAATGAGACTTCATTTATTTTTAAATCAAGGAAGGTCTAGTCAGAAATTGCTTCTGCTAAGTTCTGTACGAGACATAATATACTCTTGTTAACTAACAAAACCAATAAATCAAGCTGAAGCACTTATTAAAGTATCTTAGAGCCCTAAATTTATCACTGATGACAAATTTAATTTGGGGCTCTGACAGTTTGCTCCTTGCACATACAGTACTTCAACAGCTTTCTTTCTTTGGGGGTGGGGGGTGGGGGCAGGTAACGGTTATTTCACAAGTTAATGAATGCTGAAATTTCCTAGACATTTTTAGAGATGTAAAAGATGACTTCCAATAGAAAACTGTGGGGTTTTCCCCAACAGTGTCACTGTCCCAGGAAAAAGTTACCCATTAAAATTCTTTACCAGCAAATTCTATCATTCACACGTTAGAGTTAGCAGAATTTTAAAAATGGTGATAACGAGCATTTTACGAGGCAATTTATAATCATCACTCCGTTAACCCACACTCTATCTCCACAGTTAGGTCTCGGCCTGTCCCTTGATAATGAAGATAAGAAAACTGAGATACAGTTTCCCCTTCCTAACAGGTAGAATCATTTCAATCTGTGGCAGGGTCGTTCTGCACAAGGGAGGGTGGGGAGGAAAAAAAAAAAGGAAGAAAATTCACAGAATTGTGTTGGATCTTATAATTACTCAATACTGTAGCTAAAAGGACAATATTCTCACTTTAAGAATCAAACGAGAATTCCACCCCCCAAAACACCTAAAATTATGAATAGGTAACCTGTGCTCAACACCATACTTCTAAACTACGTAAGATGAATAATGCCTCATTTTCTGTTCCAGTCAACAGCACTGTGTGGGTCAGTGTACAACGCAGCCAGGCTACACAAGTTATATTTTCTATAAACTTTTCCTCCTCCTAAACCATAGCTCTACAATTCTACATTAGCATTTTCTTACTGCCTTTTCAAAGGGTGTTTTCTTTCTTGACAATGCAATCAGCATATAAAAACCAGACTTCACCGCCTGGTCCCGGTTAAGGCAAACTGAACACCCTAAACCGCAGCCTGACAAGGGGAACACATTTAAGCTCCGGGACAAAAGCATCCAAGTTGACCTGTTTTGCAGACTGATTAATAGAAACAAGCTCCAAGGACTAATCACAAGTCTAGTGAGCCCTGTTTTGCAGATTAATAGAACAAAGACACCGGAGAGGAGGGGAGGTTACAGCACCGGAATACAAATAAGCAAAGGTAGGCACCAGGCTTTCCTCTTCTGAAGTCACATCCTTTAAAGCCAGACCCTCAGACCCCAAGTCCCTGGGTGCTGCATTCAGCAATAAATCAAAATGCGGCACCTGAGAGGTCTGGGTTCCACCGGTCACCCCAGCATCAAATGAGGCATCTAAGTGCTACCTTCTTTGGAGATTTTGGTTTAAAAGAGGAAACAACATTTTTTGGCAGAAAGATGCTGGGTCTGGGTGCTCTCCGGGAACCCTTCCATTCAGCAGGGGAAACCATAAGCACTTGTTGATTAGGACAGGTGATTCTACCTCCCCACCTTTTGCAACGGCCTGCCACACTGGTAGTCTGTGAAGTGTGTGTGTGTGTGTGTGTGTGTGCCCCACACTGGTAGTCTGTGAAGTGTGTGTGTGTGTGTGTGTGTCCTGGCCCACAAATACACAAGAACTATAAACACAATGCAATCATAATGTTGAAGAAGAGAATCAATTGCCAAATTACCCCTAGACACATTTTACAAGAGAATATGGCCTTTGTTTTTCCTGACTGTAAAAATACTCACTGTAAGGATATATGAAATCCCAGGGAAGTAGAATGAAAAAAAGAGAAAAAAAGAACATTCGTAAGAGAAAAATCGCTGTTATACTTGTGGTGTATGTATTTATCTCTCAGTTTTCATTTTCTCTCTATATTTGTATGTTTTTGGTAATGCCATGATCCCTTTGTATATTTTTAGTGGAGATATGGCTTTTGAAATGCTTACTGCTAAATATAAGAAGAAAAACATACCATTGCTCTCTGATGTTAATTCTTAAATGACTGAAACCAGGTGAATGTGTGAATTTTTCCTGGAACTGTAAAATCTTCACCCATGCGAGTATCTGGTTCAGTGAAGAGAGTTTACACAGCTTGGGAAACAATCTTTAGGAATTTAGATGTCTACTTCCTCGATGATTTTCTGCAGTAACTATTTCCTTTCACCTTGTTTTTCCTATTCTTACTTGTAGAAACCCAGAAAAACAGCCTTCCACCACCCTCCACCCCGCCATTCACAAGAAGCGTATTAGGTTCAATGGACAAAGAGAATGCATTTTTTTCTGGCATACTTGTATTCTGCTTTATCAATAATCCAATTATTCTGTTTATTGCAATAATCAACCAAGAACAAACACATTACATTTGTAATGAAAATCATGAATATCAACAGTTACAAGATCTCAGGGCTGACTTCAGAGCACAGTTACACCTGTGACTTACAGACGGGCCAAACGTCACAATTTCCAAAGAAGTGACCCTGCTTCTCTCAGGCGTTTCAGAGCAGAGTTCACACTCTATAGAAGGTAATTTCTACAGCAAATCACCTTAAAAACCAACACTCTCTCAGGTATCAGATTTTCAACAGTGTTTTGAATGTAGAAAGGAACTCAGTACCCTGAACACTCCCTCGTCTTTCACAGGCCTGTCTCTGAAGCTGCTTTGCAAGCACAACCACACAGAATCCATCTCAAAACAGAGCTATTTAAAAGCACAGAGGTCAGGGCCAGCACTACACACACACACCCAGGTTTTCCTACTCATTCTGCTGGACCAACAGGTAAATTCTTCACCCATCTTTTCTAGAAGTACATCTTTTTAAGGGAGAGGCTGAATTTGGATAAAAATAGAAATTAGTCTTTGCTGTTACATCTGGGGGGAAAAAAAAAGGGAAGCAGGAGGAATTTTAGTAACAGAGGCAGGAAACCATAGCCCAAAGTCCTCATTCTCAAATGCTTTCTCCAAATTAATTCATTTAAATAATACAAGAGCAAACCCCACAAGTGGAATTTCTTAAATTTCCTCTTCACAGTTTTCTTTGTCCCTCAAGTCATAACACCAAAGGAAAAGAGGTGAATAAGTGGGGAGAGGTGGCTCATAACTGCCCAGCGGCATGTTTCCCACTAGTTTTGCCACCAACAATTTCTGAGTAGGTTTTTGGCTCCCCTTCAGTTTGTTCTGAAAGGATCAAAACAAGAAGGTGTTTTCTACTGGTCCTTCCTTCAAGATAAGAACAGACCAGATGATGGTTAGTGAAGTAGGGACTGGGTTTTTAAATCATTAAGACAATAAAAACATTTCCCCCTAGTTTCTTTGATAATCCTCTTTTTAGAACCAGAGACCTCCAAGGTACTTCCCATTGCTCACGAGGCCTGGTGCGGCATGGAAACGCAGTATATCCTACTGGATTCAGATTGGATTCAGTGTTCAGACTGATATGCTCCACAATTTCAACACATACAGTAGCTTGAAATGCAGTGAGAGGAACAGTGATCCCCAGTCATTAAGCTAGGCAGGCATCAGGAGCCACTTAGTATTAAGCGCAATCATTTTGTACAGAATATGTAAGAAAAATGGGGCAGAGGGCGGGCATAACCAATTTTAGGAAAACTGGAAAATCGGTGTGTCTACTCTGACCTTTTTTTTTTTTTTTCTTTTACAAACACAGTATTGGTTTTGCTTAGTCTTAAGAGCTGATTTACTCAAGTTCATGTGAAATTTCAGCCCCACATTTTACAAAATGTGACCCATCCTAATTCCACCATTGCCAGACAGCAGGCCTGCAAGTATCTGAATTCCTCAATAACTATCACCAGCATCTTCAGATGCTATGTCGGGAAGTTTTATTCTGGGGAGAATCGTATTTAGGCTTAGCTAGATCTTCACTATTTTCTCTAATTTGCCTTTTAGATGCCAAGTGTTTCTCTCCATTGAGTTTTCGCTAGAAATTCCATACTTGGACATTCCTGGTCACATTAACTCTACTTACACGTTAACTGTGCTGATCTCTGCTAATAGTTGAGGAAAACTGTCTTCCCACAGCCTCTCCTGAATTAATGCAGATTTATAATTCATCTTCTCTGCCTTTTGACAGTACGGAGACACATTCTGTACAAACCCAGGGGCTTTCAAATTTGTCACTAACTTCCTATGCACACAGCCCTCACAGAACATTCCGCACTCAATCTATCGTCTCATCCAAGATCACCTTTATTTTTCTTGGGCGAAAACGCAGTACCAAGTGTTACTCATACATTCAAAATGATACTCATGTAAATGGCCTTAAAAATGTCCACACTGCTTCTTTTAACAGACATCCATTCACTCTTTCATGTCTTTTGACCAAATGCAGCCAATATATGGGGTTCCTTCCCTATTTGGTTCCGCTTATCCAGACCCGAAGCAACTTGCTGTGCTAAGAAACTACTTTCAAATTGCCTTTCATTTTCTCTTTCTCTCTCACATACATACACAGGCAGGGGGACCATTTCCTCAGACTAAGTTTCCTATTCACCTCATTTCGGCCCCTTTTTGCTTCACCCTTTTACTCTGGTATACCATCATAAAAAAGAAAAAAAAAGCAAACAAAACAAAAAAAATAGTAGCCATTATAAAACTAAACAACTGCTACTTTTCAAAGAAGAAAATACTTACTGAGCATTTACTGTGTGCCAGGAAGTTAACTACATTATCACACTTTAATCCCATGAACAATACACTGACTAGTAAAAAATAAAATAAAATAAAGTCTTTGGGGTTGGACTTCCAATTCTGCTACTTGGGAAACGGGCACCCTTGGTTGAGTTATTTAACTTCTGTAACCTTTAATTTCATCATCTCCCAAATGGGATTTATAAAATTACCTTTCCTGTAGGGTTGCTGCAAGGCTTAAAAACAATGGTATGTACGGTACCTGTATGTGGGTGATGCTCAATAAATAGTAACTATTATTTGCATACCCATTTGACAGATGAAACTGCCATTGAGGAGAGGAAATAACTTGCTCAACAAGGTAAACGAGTTCTAAATGACAAAACAGACTCAAGCTCGCAGGGGACAGCTGTGTCTGAAATTTAAAGTCTGCAGCAGGCAGAACAGGGATGCAGCTGTTGAAACTATGTCCAGCCTGAGGGTCAGACCGTTCAGTGCACATCTTTCTTCTGGGGAGGTCCTGCCGGGAGTTGGTTAACCTGAGGAACTGATGCTTTACAGGATGAGGGAATCAGCAGGAAGAGCTTCACCCAGTATCCACAAAGCCTTCAAGGTCAGAGGGATGACCCTGAGCACAATGTGGTAGGGTGTCCCCCAGCAAGCCTTTGTGGGAAGACTCATCAGAAGGGACAGAACATTGTCCTGAGGCTGTACAGATGTGGTACCTAGCAGAAGGGGAGCACTGGGTGGAAGCTGGCAACTGCCTACCTGTGTGTTCTGAAGCCCATCTTACCTGCACTGCAGACCATCAGGAAAATCAGAGGAACCAGTACAGTACCTGGACTTACTTATGGGCACATCTGAGCTACAGGGGAGAAGAAAGCCCCAGGAAGGCGGAGCAGCAGCAGTGAGGCAAACCAGGCAGAGACGGGTGAAGACTGTCAGTGGGACCCTGAAGGACTGCCCCCTATCTGATAATACTGGTAACACCTGGAGAAATTCACATTACACTTGAAGTTCGGAATATAAAATGAGAAATATGTGTTTGCCAAATAGCTTGAAAATAAATGGTACAGAATCTACGTGACTTTAATTCAACTCTAAGAATTCAACCATTGAGAATTCCACCATTGTGAAAAGAGAATACTAAATATTGGATATCTGGTTTCTAATGTCCAAAGGACTTGCTGAGGGCCCACCTGCTCGAGCTTCCTACCAAACTCACACCTTACGCCACCTTCCTTTACTGCAGCCTGAAGAGGCTGTCTCCAAATCTAACAGAAACTTCCGTTCTTGCTCACAACAGGGAGATAAGGCATCTGAGGTAAAGAAATGGCAATAAAGCGCTTAAAAGTACTTTTGGAGCCTTTCTTTGAAAATCCTCACTTCCTTCAAGTTAAGTTTGTCCAGCACTCCCGTTCCTCAGCTTTACTAAACCACAGTTACCGGGATAGGCGCTGCTATGGTTTCTGTATTCGGGAAGGGAAGGAGATCTGAGAGGTCCACGGAGCTCATGGACATCATCCACCACTTTGTTTTGTTCCACTATGCTCTGCCATCTCTGATCACCCTTATAGATCTGTGGCTATGCTAGATCTTGCATTGCAAATATTTTCTTTTCTTCTGCAGCTGGGTGACTCATCTGTGCAGACCTTTAGTCCACCAACCACAGACACCTCTCTCATTCATTCATTCATTCATTCATGCAGTCACCAGATATGGACCAAGCATCCACTACGTGCCAGCGCTGGGCTAGCCGAGGGTATGCACAGAGAACGAAGCTGACAGGGTTCCTGCCCTCACAAAGCTTATACCACTTTATAACCTCCTTCTATCCACCAGTAGCAACTGTGGGTTAAAAAGAAACCCGTCAGTACAACATGAGAAACTGAAAGAATATCCAACAGCCAGCCAGTTGGGTCTCAACGTGAAGGTCCAGGTCTTCTCTGTGGCATGGTGCCTGGACTCACGCCAGGCCTGACTTCAGCGGAGGCACACGGCCAGCACTTCCTTCTTGCTGCATATGCCTAGGGCTGCTGTCTCTCTCACCTGCCACTTGGTGCTTTGGAGGGAAAAAGCCACATGCACCTGACACTTGCCCCCCTGGTGGGTGCTCCTTATGGTACAGAAAGACCAGAAGGAGCTGATCCATGTCTTACGAGGCACAGATTTTTCATTGTGAAAACCCTCGGTTGCAGAGCACAGCACGTAAAGGATACAGGATCATTCATGTGTCGTGTGCCTTCAACACGTCTCCTTTCCCCGCGAGCACCTCACCTCTGAGCCCTGAGAGCTCTTGCAGCGTCCTGGCCTGGATCCGTCTGCCCTTTCTGTAACTGGGTGGAAACAGCCCAGTGTTCTAAGTGGCCACTGCCTGAGCTGCCACAGGCGGACAAATACAACAGGGGGACTTGTGTGGTTACTAGGATATCCTGGTTTAGTCTAGAGAACTCAGCAAAGGAGCCTTGGATTCTAGTCCCAGTTCTTCCCAAACTAACTCTGTGACTTTGGGCAAGTCACCCTCTCTGGCAAAAACTATCTTGCTCTCCTCTGTCAAAAGGGAGCTCTACTGAGTAGCCTTATAAACCCTTGTAAATGCTGGCTACTATTGTTATTAATACATCCTCTGCCTATTTTAATCGTTTATAATTGCTTTTCAATTTAAAGTTTAATTATTTAGAATGGTTGTGAAGCCCAAGTGAGATAACACATGTGCACATTCTGAGTAAAAAATACCATCCAAATTTATTATTGTTTGCTAATTGAGTTTGTCTCTCAGAATGCGTAGGCAAAATTTTAAGTTATGCAAATGCTGATATGCATATGACTTCTGTCTATGCCACACTGCTCTATACAACCACCACCACCACATCGGCTACAGGCATCATGACAAGCTTTCAAGGTTTGGACAGAGTGGACAGAAAGGTACAGGTGGACCCAACGTCAGAAGCTCTGCATAGGCCAGCTTTCGCAATGCTCGTTACTGACATGGCTATCAATGGGAGGTAGGAAGCAAAGTGATCGGTTTTGCTTTCTCCTTTTTCAAATAAACAGGGCAGTTGTTAAACCAGAAGAGAATCTGATCCCGGGTGGCTCTAAGTGCAGCCAGCTGCTCTCTGAAATGGGCAAAAACGTAAACAGAGCCTGAAACTCTAGAGCAGGGCAGAGCAGCCATAGGCTTCGTAATGGGAGAGTCTATGGGCCCTGGGCCAAGAAAAATGAAATGTTAGCCTGGGCCTTTAAACAGAATCATGTAAAAGCAGAGTGCATATTTGTTTAACACACACACAGAGACCTTTTTCTGTGCCAATACCTTTCTGAAGCTTCCTGAATAAAAGCCGGAATCCTGAGAACGTGGTACAGAACCAATACAGTTTGTATAGTTCTTTAGTGTGAAAGGACTTTCCTGCTGAATGTGGAGTTGTCGCTTTCTTTCTTTCTTCCTTTTTTTTTTTTTTTTTTGGCCCAAGTTAATTACAAGTATGACTGAAAATAAAATAAATGAGCCCATTCCACCCATCCCCATATCTGAATTCTATCCTATGAGTTGCCAATTGCTTTTCTAATCCTTTCGCTCAATATCTGCTGCTAATTTGTTCGCTATTTCAAGAACTTGAAGACTGTCATCAAAGTACATGATGCATTACAAAACTTATAATTGGAAATAAAAACATCTGAAGCTTTTCTGACAGGGTAAACATAAAGCACTATCACACTGAACAGAACACGGACACGTGAGCAACCTTGTAGCGATTGGTATGCAAGCACAATTATAAATGCGGCAGAGTAAAATCGACACTTAGCTCCCACTTTAAAAAATGCTGAGAAAATTACATCGAAATGAATGAACGAATTCAACATGTTTATGATCCGACATGGGGAAAAGAGCAGAGGGAGGAAAAAACCAATCCTGCTCACACTTCCTTCGAAAATGCAACTCAAATATGGGCTTTCTCTTGCTATTTCAGCCGTTTTAGAATTACACAGCCTAGGCCCCAGATCTAATTTTCCTGCTGCAGAAGTTAAGGCACTTCCTCCACAGTTACTAAATCTGACAAATTACACCTGGGTCTACTCTAACATGAAAAAGTGTGCTCTTTGTTCCTGACCCCTTGGTCAGCATAGAGATCAAATTCCTGCACATCGGAAAGCCCCGCTCATATTCATTAAAAGCCACGGGAGACCAGCTCTGCATTTCTGTTGAAGAGGGGACCGAGGGGCAGGCTATGGCGGATCCACAACTGCTCTCTGCCTGTCGGATACATAGACTCTTTACTTCTTGCAGCTTGGCTGCTGATTAGTTAGTACCTGGATTTTCTTTTTTTTTTTTCTCTATACAGCATCTTAGTAACAAAAGAGCACTTGAAACTGGGGGTGGGGGAGAAAGGGCTAGCCCATGTTTAAATGCCAAGTCCCATGAGTGAGTTTACTGAAACCTGCTTGCACTAAGATGCTGGCTCCACACATCAGTAACCGAAAATACAAAAAAAAGACTCTAAAATTCCACTGCCCCTCTACCCTGGCCAGACAACTGGTTAGTTACCCCAGTGGCCAACATTTGACAGATTAGAGTGGTGTCTCCTGTTTCTAACCACACTAAGCCTTTGGAAAAGACATTACGGAGCTTCGAGTGACTGTGACGAGGAAATCAGGAACCATCTGGGCGGCGGAGAATCAACATGAGAGATTCAAGACACCCACAAGCTTTCCTGTTGTGACAGCTAAGTCTTGGGCGGATGTAACTGTCTTACAACACAAGACCCTTTTCTTCTGTCCCCCTAAGAGGGAGAGAAAAGCATAATGGGAGAAATTAAGAAAAGGTGTGACTGAACTGCTACTCCCAAAGATAACAACACATCATGCCTGATTCCTTTAAGATTTTTGGAATAACGACATGGTCAAGGAAAATACAGCGGTACCTCGGTACTCTTCGTTAATTTGTTCCAGAACCGACGAGTACCGAACGATGAAGCATTTTCTCTTGTGGGGCAGCGTCGTGACTCATGTAAGTTCCAACAAGTGGGGAGAGTCCCGAGCAAGCGCCCAGTGCTGAAATATTTTTTTCTTGTCAAAATGTGACGAGCACAGAGTTTGATGGGTTCTGAAGCTGATGAGTACCAAGGTATGACTCTATAAAGAAGCCACAGAACCTGCCATAAGGCCTCTTGAAGCAGGGGTGTCCCCAGGAATGTGTCAACCCCTGTCCTCCTTCCAGGGGAGCACCTTTCTCCCAGGACAAGCCACCCCACTTACACCTTCTTCAGTGCAGCCCACTGAATTTCCCCACACCTACCAGACAGCATCCAAACCCTCTTCCTTGGGGACCTAAGAAGTACCACGGCGCACGTCAGTTGTAAACACAGGTGAATGCGCTGGAGTGTTGTAAGTCACTTTCCACATACAAATTCCTGCTAAACTGTAAACCAGGAGACACTGCTTTCATTCCCCCTGATCTTCCAGAAGCTCTCAGCTGTGCTACCAGTTTTGAACGTGTAACGAGTATCCCTTTCTACAGGAGACCAAGTCACACTCCACGTTTTCTAGATACATGAGTCCTGGTTAGATGGCAATTGCTTTTGAGAAACCTATGAGAGGATGGAAATCCTCAGTATCAAGGTTTTCATTTGATTTGTTTTTAGATTCAAACCAGTAGCACTATCAGCCATCCAGAATTTAGTATTTCCTCCAAAAAGTCATTAGAAAAGCATGGAACTCGCATCAGTTTACATTATTTGGGGGTTACCATGTCTAACAGGTTGCTAAGCAGGCATTCACCTCTGGGCAAAACTCAGGAATGGAAACATCTAACTTCTGAAGGGAGAAAGATGGTACCTTGGCATCCACTTAAATTCTCAATAGTGAAAGAAGTTAAAAATCATACAAGATACTAAAATAATCGAGCATGCCCTCAAGATTCTGACTCTGCCCCTGTTTTTACCAATAGCGAATTTAAGTGAGGCTTAATCAGCAGAGGCTGAACTAAGGCTAGACCCACCCCACCTGATGACTAGTGCAATGGTCTTCGTATGAAGTGGACAAAGGGATAAAGTAGACTGGAAACACCATCCCTCTCTATTGGTAACAGCTACCACTTATCAAATGCTCCCTGGATGCCAGGAAGTGTTCTGTGTGCTGTGGATGCAGTAACTCATTTAGCCTCCTAACAACCACGTGAGGGACATAGTGTTGCCATCTCCCACTTTAGAGATGAGAAAACAGACACACGGAGGTGTTCAGAAACTTGCCCCAGGTTCCAGGGCTGAACCAGAGGGAGATCTGGGAAAATCTGCCCTCCCCGCACAGAAATGGGTATGCAGGCATTCCTAAGTCAAGGTTCAGATTTTCAACAGTCCTGGGAATACTGATTTTAACAAAATATCTTCACAGCAAGATCCAAAGTACTGATGCCTCCAAAATACAGGATGAGACTGCCACTTTCTTTCCGTCAACCTCTGCATTTTTAGTCAAAAGATGGAGTAGCAACAATTCCTCCGGGTGAGGCAAATTCCACACAAAGATCCCCCTCGTTGTAAGGAGATGCTAGGTAGGAAGAAGTTCAGACTTTCTGGAAATCCCAACAAATTGTGTGCAAAACAACCCCAGGAAAACATTTCAGAGGGCTAATAGTGTCAATTCTCTTGGCTTTACTATCTTTTCCAATACTAAAATAAAATTTTTGAACAATACGAATCCAGTTCACACACACACTTTGTCCGAGTTTGTACCACCATCAAAAAAAAATGATCCCTTATCACATCACATTATTTGAATTACTACGTTGTCATTGTTTTATTTTACTTTCTTGAGATGCTGCAAGGTCTGCCCCAGGATCCAAAATCACTCCCTCACTCATCACGGCCACAGTCTGATTTAGCTAAACCTAACCCTAAATAGGTTTGGATCTGCTCTGACAACGGAGGAAGCTTGTTGGCTGTCACCATTTCGGCAACTACCAATCCAGGGGTCTCAGAAAGTCCTGTTTGTCCTGGAATAACCTTCAATCTTCAGTGCCCTTTGAAGATTTTTCAAAGATCATCTGAAGTTATTGAAAAAATGATTGTTAACTCCACATGACTTCTCTGTCAGAGGTCATTCC
Organism: Macrotus californicus; assembly: GCA_007922815.1. Lineage (NCBI taxonomy): Eukaryota > Metazoa > Chordata > Mammalia > Chiroptera > Phyllostomidae > Macrotus > Macrotus californicus. The sequence goes on from VMDR010001759.1 coordinate 105,746, forward strand.
TCAGCTACTAGACAGTCATTCAGGAGCACGCTGGACAGCTGGGACAGCTCTCTCTCTCCCTTCCCTCCTCTTTACCCAGAAATGCTAATATCAACACCCAACACCATCCTGAGCTCCTTTTTCAGATTCCTATTTGATAAGACTAGTTTCTATTCTTTATTCTCTTTTCCCTTTACCACCTTCTCACATATTGAAAAAATGAACTAATGTCTGTCACTAAAGCTGGGTACATCCATTGCGGACAATAGCCACCAATGACCACTGTCACCTCAGCCACATCATGAACCCGGTCCTCAGACTCAAATTAGGATGCTACCATTTATAGTCACTGTGATTCTTGAGCAGTCACTTAGCCTTTCTGTGCCTGAGTTTTCTCATCCGCCAAATAAGAATCAGAATAGTGCCCATCTCTTAAAGGTGTTTGAGATAAATCAGATGACAGACATAAAGGACTTAGAATAGTGCCTGGCATATATAGTAAGAACTCAACAAAGAGTTCACAATCATTTCCAGGTTGATTTTTCCACAAATATACTTCCTGCATCTACTCATCAGTCCTTTTAGATGCCAAATAAGATAGGAAATATTTCAACTTGCTATTCTACAGAGGACAAACCAAACTATTGAGTGGGGTGGCCAATCTGAATCGACTCTCTCCTATTCCAGCCTTCATATGAAACTCCTAGGGCAGGACTGGACTACTTCTCCAGGTCGGGTAAGTAAAAAGTTAATTCTTCCATATGTATATAGAGCACTTGAAAAGTAAATAAATAATAAAAACCCAAGACTTCTGTGACACTGACCTTCTGATCTAACACTCCCATTCTGAAGGTGAAAAAATAACTGGCTCTGAAGGTTCAAGTTCACATAAATACTTAGTGGCAGATCCAAGGACAGGAAATTATTATCCTAAGCAAACCACCAGGTACTCTTCTAAACCCATTGCAAACGTCACTTAATTTAATCCTCCTAATAACCCTCTAAAGGCTATATTATTTCCACCCGCTTGGGGATGCAGAAACTGGGGCTCAACCTCTGTGAATCAGCTTCTGATAGAGCTGATAGAGCCAAGGTCAAAATACTTCTTCTCTGGCCCCAGAGAATATGCACCGGCTTCAAGTTTGGTAGATCTTAGTGCAGAGAACTCTAGTACTGAGCTCTTAACTCCTGACTTCCAAAGTGTCTGTGCATCAGCCTCCTCTGAGGAGCTTTGAAAAATACAGATTACTAAACTCCACTTCAGGAAGGAGAATCAGAGCCTGGATGGACAGGACCTCAGAAATCTGTATTTTTTCAGAGTTAGTGATTATGGTGTGTAGTAAGGTTCGAGAAACCCTAATCTAAGCAAGATAGTCTGAGTGCTTCCAGTATACATACAGTGAGAGGGAAATGAATGGCCTAAGGCAAGGGAACATCCAGAGCCCTGGAATCTGCATGAAGAGGAACAATGGTGCCCTTCCCCCAGATCCTTCTGCACTCCACGGACACACACGAAGCCCCACCCACACCCGTATCTGCCCAAGCCCTGCTCCCACTGATCTTGCCTGAAGACCTCTGCATCACAATGAAAACAACCAACACAGCCCTTTGCAGCAGGGCCAGACTCTGTGTTCTGTCAGAAATACAGCAATAAGGATGCTTTCCAGCTTATCCTTTTCCTTTAAAGCACCCAAGTCTGCACCAGGCTTTCTGAGTGCTGAGTGGAAAAAAAAAAAAAAGAAAACAGAGGACAAGACTGTTCAAACGGACACTTACCAAGGCGCACCGTATATCCTGAATCCCTTCACAGTTACCTCCGAGTCTTGTAAGTAAATACTGTTTGTCAGAAGGGACTGAACGTTGTCAAAGTCCTCTGGTTTCAATTTGGACACAGAGGGGAAACGGTAGTAGTCCTGTTTAACAAGGTCTGCCATGAATTCCTTATCAAATGTCAGTTCATGGTTCCCAGCAATCACTATTTTATATTCATATGGCAGGTTTCCTGAAATAAGAAAAAAGAGCACCAATTAGCACGTTCATTTCCCATCATGAAGTACAACAGCCGAGGCTGCGTGATTAACAGACGGTATACCCAAATGAAATAGCTCATGCATTCCTTTATATTTCCATGGGAACCACAATTTATGACTATTCCTTTATGCTAACAAAAATGACAATAAACGAGAGATGGGAAGCTGCTAAGAAGCTAAAAAGCTACTAAGAAGACATTAAGTTTTCTGGTTCCATTTCCCTCTTCTGTATGCTAACAGATTCACTGTGATGCATTCAGCAAAAAGCACTTCAATCACATTCCTTAAAAAAAGGTCTGAGCTTGGTTTGGTCCTCAAAAAACAAGCAGATGACATCGTTAGGCATATAAGCGTAGAATCACTCTGTTGTATGCCTGAAACTAACATAAATTGTATGCCAACTCTACTTTAATAAAAAAAAATCAGCAAACCAACTACTCTTAAGAATCCAGGTGACTGCTAGATTTTTAGCACATCCCTCATATAAAAGACGTGGCATAGCCAAGCATTCCACAATTTACGTTAAGCAAAATAGTACAATTCCATATTGTAAGTTAAAGTTTATCTTTTGGCTTGGGGATAAAAAGAGCATTAATAATGCCTCTCCCTGCATTTGAAGGCTAACTTTCCACCCATTGGGGTTGGGAGAAGAAACTGTAAAGCTTAACCCCCTTTTAATATTTATGGTATGGAAATGGGAGCTCTTGGTGTGTGCTTTTTATGCAAAAGTTTCCCGATCGAAATGAGATAATTCTGGGAAGAAGAATGAAAGCTATAAAGAAAAACCCAAACACCAGACTTCTGCATAGATTTATAATGTTTGAATAAAGTAGAGATCATACATATTAATAACTCACCGTGATGCTATAAGAACCAAAATCCAAAGGGAGATAGTGCTGGGCAGCTGTCCCCATCCTGAAATTAATGCCCTTTCTATTCGTTTTCATTACCCATCCCTCAAGCCTCACCGCTGGGCTGCTGCTCATTTCATTTCATTTCATTTCATTTTGAAAGGAAAAAGGGTGGGACAATAATGCCTATAATTCCAGCTTCCTGAGACTCCTGGGTCCAACGAAAAATTAATGTTTCCTGCGATTCCAGGAAGAATGAAAGTTACCACTAGCAGGAAATTGGATACACTTGTTGTAAAGAATTGGTCCTTACCAGCAAGCCTGAGTTAATGATTTAATTAATGAAGCTTAGTGGGGAAGAGAGTTATATTTGGGGGGGAGGGGAAGCAAATTTTGTCATGGGTCTACCTGCATTTCAGCAATGCAAACTATAGCAGCTATACCATGAAACCCCCAATAATCCCAGCAGCACAATGCAAACATACCTGCTAATACTGAAGCAATTTTTAAGATTGCCAGAATATGCTTTGGAATGCTACTGGTTTTTCTTCAGCTTCCACTTTTTTATGTTTCTAATGGTAATAAAATTGCATATATAGCATGTGGGTTAATGGGGAGACTAAAGAGAGAGAGACGAAAGCAGTCAGAAAATAACACTGCAGAGAGATGAAACGGAGAACACTGTGTGGCCAAGTGTCCGTGGGTATCCTTGACTACCAGCCCACGATGCTATGACAGGCCTTTGGCCTCAGTTATTTGCAAGGGGGACAGCTCATGGAAAATAGGAAGCCTCTCCAAAGTACACGTTTGTGTGAGTTTATAATCTGTACTAGCATAAGGCAATAAGAAGTGCAATGCATACTGCAAGCTACTTGCATAGAATGAATATATTCTGCACAATTCCTTGTACTTAAAATACAGATAAAAGATGTACTAACAAGCTGCAAATTCCAAGCACACTGTACACGCTGGAAATCTCTGAGAGGCCCGACAACTCTAACATCATGGGTCTGCGACCCCACTGGCCTAATACCACACCCCCAGATTCACCTGTGTTCCCAAGGTTGCACTGTTTTCCTGGACAGTTAATTTGTTCCAAGACAGGTCCTGTTGGCATGAATCTTTGAGCACCTCTATTTGTACAACTCACACGGTAGCTGCCCAGTCCCCCTTTAATCATTCATGATGATGGACTCACTGTAAACCCTTTCTTTATGCACCACTGCTCTTGCAAAAGGGCTTGGCTTCTCGCTTTTTCCATTTCAGAGCTTTGGTTCAGAGACGGCATGGGTGAGACTGGGAGACAAGACAACAGGAAGTACATGTTTGCCCTTCAGACCCGCTTGAAAAAAAAAAGTAAAACTGCTGCAAAGTAAATCTTCCTCAGGAAGACAGGACTCCTCGGTGTCTTTTAAATCATATTGGGGGACTGGACATAAAGGAGTAGCCACCAAAATGAGCAGCCACAGACACAGTGATGAAATTTACACGGTGCCAACAAACTCATCTCTTTCTGAGAATCCAATAGCACTTTCAACTTCCATTCTCTGCTACCTATGTTATGAGATTGCCTGACATATATTCTTTTTTTGCTGAACTGACCTTTTATCTATAATCTGCCAACCTTCCTGTTTTATACGAAAAGTGTAAGCAGGGCAGAGGACCAATCTGTTGCTTGACAGCATTCGAGTTTCTTTCCCTACCAGACTAATTTGCAAGGCTCTGCAGTCAAGCTCCAAACTTCTTGGTATTCAAATAGCATCAAACAAAAAGGTGCCTGCTTTTTATCTATTTTATTCAGACCAACCCATAAAAGCGGAACTGCCTGAATAAAAAAAAAAAATATATCGAGGCCACATCCACTTATTCTAACATGGAAAAATTCTTGTTTTGAATGACCTAAAGAACTCTATAACTAACCAGTTCCATCTTCCCCAAGATGTGACATACGTTCTACTTGTGATATACAAAATTATTTTAGGGGGAATGGAGATGAACTTTTGGCAAAATGTCAAATAGTTTTTTGTATGTTTTAAAAATACATATTTGAAAAATACAATATAACAGTGCAAATAATGTCCATTCATTTTTCTATTTTTCTATTTTTATACAGGGTGGGGCAAAAATAGGCTTACAGTTGTTTGTATAGAAAACAAACTGTAAACCTATAATAATTAATAAATAATACAAGAATAAAGTCTGTGTTTCACGTACTCACAACTGTAAACCTCCTATTGCCCAACCCTATATGTACAATGAAATAATTTAAAGAAAACTATTGGACAAGTAATAGTAGAGATAATTCAAAGATATGATGATGGGAGCAAGTGAGAATAAAATGTGGGAAATCGGTCCATTATTAGTTCGGGTTGGAGCTATAGACCACAGTGAAACCACAAACTTTAGGAACAGCAATTAAGTCTCATTCTAATCTGTACCTTCTAATGTACCTGTATCGCCTGGTGGTATCACATAAATAGATGCTCACTTAAAACTAAAGAATAATACAAGTCAGCTGGGTCCTCACTGCTACTCTGCAGTTCTAATTGTCTCACATTCATGCTGCTGTCTGTTCCCTAAACGGTCACCACAAAACTCTTCCAGATTCCTCTCTGGCTGCCAGGCTGCCTATTTTTATTTATTTATTTTTGTAAATCGTCATCCAAGGACATGCTTACAGAGAGGGGAAGAGCGGGGAAGAGGGGGAAAGAAACATCGATGCAAGAGAGAAACACAGATTGGTTGCCTCTCATACACACCCTCACCGGGGACTTAACTGAAACCTAGATACGTGTCCTGACTGGGGATCGAACCTGCAACCTTTTGGTTTGCTGGACATACTCCAGAGAATGGAGCCACATCGGCCAGGGCTAGGCTCTTTTCAACTCTCCACTTCGCAAACAATGTGTCCTCTAACCTCAAGGTAGGCTATCTTTACTTCCTCCTCTTAGCTTCCTATCACTGTTTGCATTGTCTCATCTTTTTTTAAAGTATATTTTATTGATTATGCTATTGCAGTTGTCCCATTTTTTTCTCCCCTTTACTCCCCTCCACCCTGCACCCACCCTCCCACTAGCATTCCCTACACCTTAGCTCATATCCACGTAAGTTCTTTGGCTTCTCCATTTCCTATACTTTTCTTAACCTCCCCCTGTCTATTTTGTACCTACTATTTGTGCTTCTTATTCCCTGACCTTTTCCCCCATTCTCCCCACTGATAACCCTCCATGTGATCTCGATTTCTGTAATTCTGTTCCTGTTCTAGTTCTTTGCTTAGTTTCTGTTTTTTAGGTTCAATTGTTCATAGTTGTGAGTTTGTTGTCATTTTACTGTTCATAGTTTTAGCTAACATATCAGATGCAGAGTTCAAAACACTGGTAATAAGGATGCTCACAGAGTTGGTTGAGTATGGTCGCAAAATAGAGGAAAAAGTGAAGGCTATGAAAAGTGAAATAAATATATAGGAAACCAAGAGTGAAGGGAAGGAAACTGGGACTCAAATCAATGTTTTGGAGAAGGGAAAAATAAACATTCAACAAGAACAGAACGAAGAAACAATTGAAAAAAATGAAGAGAGGCTTAGGAACCTCCGGGACAACTTTATACGTTCCAACAACTGAATCATAGGGGTGCCAGAAGGAGAACAGGAAGCGCAGGAAATTGAAAACTCATTTGAAAAAATAATGAAGGAGAACTTCCCCAATCTGGCAAAGGAAATAGACTTCCCAGAAGTCCAGGAAGCTCAGAGAGTCCCAAAAAAGTTGAACCCAAGGAAGCACACACCAAGGCACATCATAATTACATTACCCAAGATGAAAGA